>VZRV01005223.1:27498-46896 GCA_013398115.1 Falcunculus frontatus | reverse complement strand
TTTTTTTTTTAAAGCTATGAAATATTAATTGCAGTGGAATACGTGGCGTGTCTTTCAGGTGCAATTAGTAGCTGCTGGTGGATGAAAAAAAACCTGGCTGGTGAAGCCCGGGGAAGGGATGGGAGTGATTTCTCCCCTCAGCAGAGGGAATGCAGTGCTCTGCCCTATCTAATCTCACTATAGCAACGGGAAGACCTTGGCAACCCCGATCTTTACAGTTATTAAGATGGGAGCGGGAAGAGTCGGGAGCACAGAGCCGAGGGATGCTCGGCCGAGAGCCCAGCTGTGAGGAAAAAAAGCATCCTGTCTTGCTCGGGGGGGGTGCACGGTCTGCCAAGCTCCCAGGGTGGGGCAGTAGCCCAAGGCTGGCTCCCCAAAACTTTCTTACGGTGGCTTTTTATGCCAAAGAGGAGACACGCATCTCCCCATCACATCTTGCAGAAGGATGTCCAACTCCTGCTGCTCCGACCTGCTGGAGGAAGCCACGGAGATGCTCCCAGGGCTGGAGCCCCTCTGCTCTGGAGCCAGCCTGGGACAGCTGGGGGTGTTCACCTGCACAAGAGAAGGCTCCAGGGAGAGCTCAGAGCCCCTGGCAGTACCTAAAAGAGGTTTCTAAGAAAGATGGGGACAAACTTTTTAGCAGGACCGATCACAATAATGATTTTAAATTTAGAGAGGGTAGGTTTAGACAAGATTTAGAAGGATGGAATTTTTACACTGAGGGTGGTGAGGCCTCAGTTGCCCAGAGAAGTCGTGGCTGCCCCATCCCTGGAAGTGTTCAAGGTCAGGCTGGGTGGGGCTCTGAGCAACCTGGTCTATTTCAAGACATCCCTCCACGTTGCAGGGCGTTGGAGTAGATGATCTTCCAACTTCGAACTATTCTATGATTCCCTAATTCCCCCAAAGATCCAAGAAGAACACGCTGCTTTTGGGACCAGGAGTCAAGTCTGCAGCCAGCTGCTCTCCCTCAGCCCCAGACTGAGCCACAAGGACATGCCCAGACAGGATGGGGACAAGGAGGCTCCCCTGAAACTGCCACCCAGCCTGGGGCTGCCAGCAACCTGCCCCACTGCCATCTCCAGAGATTGCTCACTCTCAGCTCTCACCAGAATGATTCACCCTCAAATGCAAAGGCACAAAGTGCTCAGATCAGTTTATTGCAAAATAGTACATCTTGGTGACTGCCTGGCCCAGAGCCACTTCAGTCCTGGGCTCCCAGACAGCAGGGACAGCCCCAGGGCTAACCTGGAGGCCACCAGCTCCTGCCCATAGCTTGGTCCCACCTGAATGGAGCAGAGAGCTCTGGGACTTCTCCCCATTCTAAGAGGGGTGCTTCACTAAGACCTCATTAGCCCTGTATCACCCTAAAAGGGGATTTCAGGCTGCTAGGAGCTGCAAAACCAGACCCTACAGCTCCCTGACCAGCCCTGAACATCTCCCACTCGTTCTGCTGCACCAACTCACCATGATGGACACTCACAAGAGCAAGCTCCCGACTCAGGGAGAGCTGCCTGGGGACCCTCCAAGGCTAAATTGCTACTACTACTTCCATTCACACTGCCAGTAGAATAATAATAATAATAATCCATAACAAACTTCCAAGGCAGCGTGAGTCAGTCTTTTTGGTGGCAGAAGTTGTGTTTGGTCTCTAGCACTGCTCTTCTTGACACCTCCAAGTCCTGGGATCACGTTCCGCCCACAGCTTCCTTTCCTATCAATTTTCACACAAATTCAGCTGTTTCTTTCCTTCCAGCAGCCTCATTAGCCCAGAGTTTCCTCACCAGACTCTAAAGAACTGCCCCACAACCCAACCCTAGCAGAGGTGCATGTCCCCAGCTCACAGCAGCTGGGATAGCCCTTACTGCTCCATGCTACCTTGTGCTCCCCAGCCAGGGTACTGAAACTTCCCTCACCACCAAAGTCCCCAGCTGACTTCCAGCCACATTCCTCGTGATCCCAGTGTTAACTCCTCCAGGGTTTTACCAGCATTACAACATAAAGCAGGCAACTGGGCCAACTCCAGACAGAACTAGATGCTGCCAGTCATTTTTTCCAAGGAAAAGAAAGAGAGGAAGCCCCCGCTTTGCTCTGTTGTGTGAAAAACATCAGGGCAGGCCTTGTTAAAACACCATCATGAATGGAGAAGCAGCAGGAGAAAAACACTAGATTAGACAAAGCAATTTGATTCCCATTCAAGAAGGTGTAGAAAACTCTGATCTGTGATTCCCACCCCTCAGCCAGCTCCTCAGATGGTGGATATTGACCAGGTTCCATGGAGCTCTTCAGAGGGTGAATATTCACCAAATTCCATGGAGCTCTGCTGACAGTCATCCATACATCCAACCCCTTAGGACTTTCTGAGTGTACAAAAGAGGTTTTGCTCGCTTTTATTTTTCATTTTCGACTGGGCTGGAAAGTACCTCACTCAAAACACACAGTGCCCTCGGGTGCACATTACAACCAAAATCTCTCGGAGATAAACGTCAAGATTTTAATAATTTGACCTCATCTGGCCAAAACCAGCACGCTGCCACCCTCCCTGTGTCCCCTCCATCCAGGCAGGGACCAGGGCTGCCAGCAGGCTGCCAGGCCATGTGCTAGCTGTCCCAGCAGTGGGAATGCTGCCGGGCAGAGCAGCGGTGGTAAATCAAAACGCAGCGAGACAGTGTGTCATCCCAGGGGCCCGTTCCAGCCTCAGACACCCGCCAGCACCAGGGACCAGCAGGCTCTTTATCTTGTCACCGGTGACTAAGAGCATCCCTGGCATGACGGTACCACAAAAATACAGGTGACGGGAAATGGCCCTTTTCCAAGGAGGACGGATCCTTTATTACGTCCTGTTTATCTCCTGTATTACTGAAGGGAAAGCCATGAAGCATGCGATCCTTTCAGGTTCTCTGAATCCACTTAGATTTTATCTCTGGAGCTGGAGCTTTCCAGGAATGAAATAGCTGCAAGACACAACGTGGATGAAACGAAATCAAATAGAGAGTCTCCAACATGAAAGGCAAACTAAAGGGATGACAGCACTAGTTATACGGAAGGAGAAATAAGGAGGAAAGGAAATTAAAAGCAATTAAAGGGAATTAATTAGAAGGTATGATGGAGCTATGAAAGAGGAAAAACAGCTATGCAGAGTTCACTAAATACCCCCAAACTTTTAATTGTCACACTTGGAACTGCAAGCCCTGGAGGTTCAAAACCCCCCTGGCAGTTTCCAAATGAAAAAAATTCCCATGGCTTAAACAAATTACTTCTTTGCCTCTAAGTCTAAATGGCAGACGAGATTCTGAGCTTCTACTCCAAATCATGAAGACAAAAGTGCATCCTGCTCCCCCCTTCAATCCACTGACCAAGGTGGACAGCCCACGCCAGCATCTGATACCAGGAGTTGGGGCTTCAAGTCAAATGTTGATGCTGCAGTCCCACGATTTGGGCTGAATCATTTGCATCTACCCAATGCTCATGGTAGGGCTTCCACAGGGCCCTGGGGGTTTTGGGGCCACCATCTGTGCTTGAAGTCACCAGGAGGAGACTTGCTGCTGGGTTAGTCCTGGGGGAGACGACTGGCACCCGGAGCATCTCACATCTCATCAGAATGCACTGTCTGCATTTTCCACTAAAACCTAACAGTCCTTTCCACAGGACCACAGAATGGTTTGGGTTGGAAGGGACCTTATGGACCATTTCAGCCACGGGCAGGGACACCTTCCGCTATCCCAGGGGGCACCAAGCCCTGTCCAAACTGGCCTGGGACCCCTCCAAGGATCCAGGGGCAGCCACAGCTCCTCTGGGCAACCTGTGCCAGGGCCTCTCCACCCTCCCAGAGAAGAGCTTCTTCCCAATATTCCATCTAACCCTGCCCTCCGGCAGTTAAAAACCTGATCATCATCCCCAGTTCTGAACCAGAATGCGGTTCTAAGTCACAACATTGCCATGCAAAGGGCTGCAGAGAGCAGGACTCCCCTGTTTCTCCAGGCCTTCCCTTTGCCAACCACCTTGGTTTTAACCCCGAGAAGTGAGGAAGTTCCCTCTGGAGATCAAAAAGTCCCTTATTAAGGGAGTAGTGGTGATGGCTGGGAGGAGCAACAAGAGGTCGTAAAAAAAGCAGGCAGACACTGTTTGTCTTGGCCTCCTGGAGATGTATTATTTTCCCGGGATGCAAGCTCCAGCCCCACGCTGAAAGCAAGCACGCATGAAACAGAGACGGGGCTGCCTTGCCAACGTGGAGTTTGTTTCGGAAGAAACTCACCCGGCATTTCCGTGCAGGAAGGAGACAGTGGGGCTGCACAGCCAGAGCTGCTGGATGGTGCCTGGAAAGCACCAGCCAGATCCTCCAGGCTTGGGGTGCATGCACAGGGTCCATGCAGCACCCCAAAAAACCCATACAGGGAGGTGAGCAAAGTTTAAAGCTCCCTATGGTCTTCCCATGTTCTCCATCCATCCATCCATGCTCGATTCCATCAGCTACAAGGTAGATCACGTACAGGTCTGTAGAGACTGTGCCAAAGGCTCTATCCCCATCCCCTGCACCAGCCCTGCCACCCCCTCTGCCACGGCCACCACTCCACTGCTGTCTTCAGAGACCCACAAAGCCCTGGCTGTGTTTAATTAAGTGACCTCACGCTGATTTACACAACAATAACCCTGTTTCCTAACATACCAGCTTCAGGCAGCTCCCTCCAGTGACAGAACCACACTACTCCAAGGGAGAACTTCATTTCGAGTTGCCCGTTGCAGTTCAGATTTTTAAAAATATCTTCTTTATATTAAAGGCACAGCTAATTTGACACAAAAATCAACTCATTTTTAACACAAGTCTAGGGAGGAATTTTGTTTCTTTTTTTTTTTTTTACTTGAACTGTTTTTGCTTGGACTGTTTCATGCTTTGAAGTTAATTATAACTATTTAGCTTTATACATCACTAGCTCAGAAAGTTACAATCCTCCCAGATCTCCCCGGTTTATCTGGGACCAGGGTTTGAAATTCACAGCTGTCACCAGCCCAGCTTCCATTAGGGAGATTAATCTTCCCCGAGATGTGTCTTTGGGAAGGTCTGAATCACAGGGCTGGATCCTGCTCTTGGTTACACGGCGTTACAAGAATTGCAAGAAGGGGAGGAAAAACAAAGCTGAGCTGGACTGCTGAGCATCAAACCTCCTGCTGTGGGACTGCACGGGGATATCTGGGAGTTTTGAGGAGAATATTTATGCCCTATGCAGCAAAGCAGAGCCCTGCCCCAGTGCTGGATCTGCCAGGCACTGAGGCAAGCTAGTAAAATAATTAGCAATAACCAAATTGTGCTTGGGAAAGGAAACAGAGCATCAACCAGTGGCCTTGCCTACACGATGGATGGGAAAGTTTTAGCTGCTGGTCCCTGGTGATGCTCATGGAGACCCTCTGCTGCTCTGGCATGTGCCATGGATGACATTCCTCACTCCTAAATTAGGGGAACCTCCTACTCCTCAGTGCTGAATTAACTGAGATTAGCTCAAAGGAAGCGATGCGGGAGCAGCCCATCCATCCCACGGCAAACACCAGGCACTACTGGGACAGCCAGCTTGTGAAGAACCCCCTACAAACAGCCTGCACCTCTGTCCCCCCACCCCTCCCAGCTTGTCATCCATCCACAGGAGCAAAATAAAAGCTCTGGGCTTTTAGTTAAAAGAGAAGAGCATCGAATCGGGGTCTTGCCATCCACACTGAGAACACAGGCAGCACCTACAAGGAAGAAATAAATTTAAGCCACCAGATCTCAGGCCAATTCAAAGCAAACCCTGAAGAGTCACCAGATAGTTCTTACATACTCCTACACATACAGACACCAAAGGGACAAAAGGAACTGCCTGGCAAGGGAGGAGCTGTAAAAGCTTCAAGCGAAGAGCTGCACTCAGAGGGGAGTTGGTACGAAGAGGTACCAGCGTGCAATGCCTGGCTCTGCTGCCTGCAACACGCAGGGAAAACACAAATCAAGAGCAGCTTTTGTGCTGGAGCAGAATCTGCCAGAAGGTTTTTCTCGGCACACCTCAAAGGTAGAGGACTTTCAGCAATTGCCACCCTGAAGATGCAGGAGGGAATCGTATGTGGTGGGGTTCTGCAGCAGGTTAGTGCAAGGAGAGCATCACCACCGGCCTGGAACCAGGTGTGGAATGGGCTGGTGGTCTTCAACCACATGCACACCACCGCAACAAGGTTTTGAGGAGCGTAACATTCGATTTGGGCTGGGTTTTCTGCCGGGCAAGTCAGGCTGCTTTGTGAATTAGCCCATTTCTTGCAGGGACCCAGGCCAGGAGCCCAAGAGATAAAACTCAGCTGCACCTGCAGCAAACACCGGTGGAGTCAGAAGGGGCAGGGAGATGCTCACCTCTAATCTGGGGAACCTGCAATGGATCAACATCCCTTTTGCCTTATGAAAGCAGCAGAATTCAGCTTACAAATTAAAAGGCTGCAGCCCATAAGCGATTAGCATACACTTCCCACTGCATGAGGCTATCATGGTCAATATAACTGCAAACCTCTTCTCCAGAGCACAGTCTTACAGAATTATTCTGCCTCCACTGAGTTTGCAGGGCCCTGTATTTGTTCCTCAGCTGAGACAGTTGCAAGTCGAGCGCTGAATGGCGGTGTTGCTGCTACAGGGATTGTGCAGCTAAATAATTCAGTAACCAATTACTGTTTAACAATATCCCTCCCCATCATCCCAGCGTCGATCCATCATCCCAGGCCAAGAGAGCCCAGCAGAAAGGAGGCAGCGAGAAGCCTCCCTGTGATGTGAACACATTGACTCGTGTATAATATACAACTTATTGATCAGAAGACAAGGTATACGGCACATTTTATTGCATGCTAAATGAGGGCGGTAATGAATTGCTGCTTGCCTCCAGGTCATTTGTTTGACTGCCACCTAAGCAAACCGGTGAGGGCAAAAGGTCCTGCCTCTGGGACGGGTCCTTGGTGAAATGAGCTGCTGATCAAGAGAAACAAGGGAAGCAGAAAGCAGGACAATCTAATGCTCACTCTGTGCCCAGACCAGGAAAGCTGGTCTTCTCCCTCATCCCCAAAATGTATGAGACACAACTGTAGTTGATGCTTTCACCAACAGCATCTGCACTGCACCCAACCAGGTCTTCAGCAAGGGCATCCAGCTCAGATTCACCCTGCTCAGGACCTGGTCCTCCCAGCCTGTCTCTGTGCCTGGACTGGGGATCTGAAAACACAGCTGATTTCACACGGAGGGACTCAGGGATACACAGCACACACATCCAGCTGCCCTCCTGGCTGTGAGACAAGGGCTGAACCTGTTCTTCACACAGGGCACGGCCAGAGCTCACCCAGCCTTTCTCCACCACCGCGGTTCCGCAGAGAAACACGCCTGGTTTTTAAAGATATCCCTCCTGCCTGCTTGGCTCCTCCTTTGTGTGGCTCTAAAGCTTTCTTCTGCGCAGCTATAAAAGGGTGTGAGAAAACTTGGAAAGGAAGCCCTGGGTGGTACAGACAACTGGAACAAGGAGCAATCTGTGCCCGGGGCAGGGGAGGGGGTGGCAGAGCCCACACGGTGCCAGGCTGAATGGCTGCCGGGGAGGAAATGACACACCACACTATCCTGCTTTTGTCCAGGGGCGAGACCAAAACGCTCCAGAGGAAAAAAGAAAAACCAAAAAGGCATTATTCTGCCTTGTGTTCTCCCTCCCCTCGCCTCCCTGCCACCCCCAGGCAGGCTACAGGTGACTGCCTCCTCATCCTCGCTCCAGTGGACCGTGGGGCACCGTGATCTGAGCAGCATCTGGTTTGCCTCAGCATCAGGCTTATACTTTCATGCTCCTCAGGTTTCTCCCTGCTTTTTAATTAGGAATCACGGCCAGGAGGCCACCCATTGCTGGGTCTGGCTGGGCAGCAGAGCCCAGGTGCAGGAACATCCCGCTCCACTGCCAGGGAAACACCATGGGCAGGGGGTGACAGGCAGTGTCCCCCGACCCTGCCTGTGTGCAAGGTGACACCACGCCCACACTGGTGGCCTCCCCAAACCCCATCTCCCAAAGGACTGTGACTCCAGCAGCATCCTGGCTGCACTCTCCGGAAAAATTAAGACTTCAAAACTTTTCGGCCTCATTTTTCCAAAGTTAAGCTCAAAAAAATGTATGTTTTCCAAGCCCCCACTCTCACCTCTCATGCTCCCCCCATCAGAGTCCCATCACTGGGGTAATCCCATCCCCAAGGGCTTGCCTCCTCCCTCCCCACAACTGAGGCTTGTCCTCAGATCAGATCCTTCACCTGCAGCTCATGAACCATCTCCCAAATGCCCAATTACCCTCTGAAGCCCCACAACACAGTATTACACGCTTTTTTAAATCTCTCTCTTTTCCCTGGTGTCTCAGTATCTCACCTATTGTGTCTTCCCTTGTAAAAGGACCAGAACTGACACTTTAATCCTCAGCCAAAACTCTCTCTCTATCTGGGCCACCTCTCACTCTTCACTTCAAGCATAATGAAAACAAGCAAGGCACAAATGCCATTTTTGTACAAATTAAGAAGCCTCCCCTGAAAGGAACCAAAGCCTCTATTGTACATACCCACACTGATGGTGTATCTCATTAAAATCAAAACCCCAGAGGAACCCCAACTAAACAGCTGTCCACAGACACAAGTTCTCCTTCTGCACCACATGAGCACTTTGAAAGGTCATTACTAGGAAGAAATTCCTCCCTGTGAGGGTGGTGAGGCTCTGACAAAGTTATCCAGAGAAGCTGTGGCTGCTCCATCCCTGGAAGTGTCCAAGGCCAGGCTGGATGGGGCTTGGAGCAACCTGGGATAGCAGAAGGTGTCCCTGCCCATGAGGTTCCCTCCACCTTCAGCTGGTACCAATCATCACAGCATCCCTTCATGCCAGCTCTCACTCTACAGACACCAGGGCTTCTCTGACTACAGCAGCTATAAAACACTCTGTCCACCCCACAGCTGGCTGGGGCCCTCAGTGCTAGAGGCTGTGAACAATCAAAAACCCCAAAATTATCAACTGCAGCAGACACATCCAGGTCATATTTTTCGTCTGCTGCATGTCAGAGCTTTTTCGTCTTTGAGGAAAACCTGGTGGTCCCCCTTTTATTCCTCTTTTAAATAATAATTTCCAAACTTTAAAGTCATAATAATAAAAAACAAACCAGCTCTTCACCCCTACTTTTATTTTATTATCAGCTGGAGGACAGTGGGCCTTGCAAAGCTGGACAGTGAGTTGGATGATGGAAATGGTCTGGCTTTTTCGCATTGAATTCATTTTTGTAGGGTTAATGTGCAATGCCACCACTGCCCCCAGCTCCATCAGCAGAGAAGAGGATGGGCTGGGAGCAAGCACACGGCTTGGGGATTTTGGTGCCTTGTCAGGTCTGACTGAGCCTCAGTGAGCTACAGCCCCTTTGCAAACAAAAACTGGAGGCAGAAGAGGGTCAGAAATGTGCAGGTGTCTCAGCTGACATCACCAGCATAAGGTCACTTTACTGAGTACACCTTGATGAGGTACAGCCTAAGTAAAGACTGAAGCTCTGCCACTTCTACATGGATCCCATCTCAAACAAGAAGGGCTGCAAACCTCCCTTGTCAGGCTCTGAAGTGCCCAGTCTGGACTGAGGAGATTCCCTTTTCCTTTTGTCCTCCAGGAAGACTCATCTCAAGCACCTCCATCTCCAAGGAAGAGCAAAACCTGACCGCTGTCCCTCCAAAAAACAGCACCAGCACAGCCCCCTTCCCAAGCCCAACCATGCAGCAGAGCCACCCATCACAATCTCCTCATCAGCACCCATCCCTCATCCACAGAGAAAAGCTGCTCCATGCGGATACACAACCTCTTTATATTCCTAATGAATTACTATTGATAACCTACAGGTGTGGCTGGCCAGCCAACCTGCCATGCCTGCAGCAGAGCCTCCTCCTGCTCCCCTGATGAAAGACCTGACCCGGACAGAGTTGGACAGTGAGCTCTGCCTCTGGGGAGGGAGTAGGAGAGCCCATGGGAAGGTGGGGAAGGGATCACACTGGCGACGGACTCTGGGGAAGAACCACAGCGCAAGGTCGAAGTCATGGAGACGCTTGAGCTGGGGGAGCAGGAGAGGACAACCCCGAGCACGGAGCATCGCAAACAGAAGGAAGATTTACCCCTCTGGGTCATCTCAATCACCTGGGTGTCCCCAGGACATGAGTCACCAGACACTCCTTAGTCAGCCCAGCCACCGCAGGCACCACCAGCCCCGGGGCCAGCACGGTGTGGGGAGCCCTGGGGAAGCACTGAAAGGAGCCGCCAGCCCCAGGGCGCGCTGTCTGAGCGTTTGCATATTGGAAACCACATAAAAACACCCCCCAATACCAACAAAAACAGCGTAAGAGAGAAAGAGAAACGCAACTGCAAATACACCAAGGGTGCACACCCCATGCTGAGCCCACCAGAGTGGCTGCCAAAACCCCCCCCAAGATGTTCCCATCCCCAGGAGCTCGTGGTGGAGCATCAGACGAGGCAGAGGGTGCGAGGAAAAGGTGTTCAGCAGTATTCAGCGTGGCAAAAAAATGGTCTGTGGGTTGGGGTTGGTTTTTTTTATTTTATAAACCACACCTGCACAACGTCCACCCATTTGTGCCCCTCCAGACTCATCCACACACTCACCACTTGCAAGCTGCTTCCCAACAAGGACCAACTCTGTCAAGAAAAAGTACAGGGCCTGAGGCAAAATTAGCTTTTTTTTCTCCCAAACAGGCAATTACCTCTTGCACAACTATGCAAGTCTAAAACACAGGAGAAGCAATATTAAGCTTTACTAAAATGGTGCCTTTAAAGTACAAGTTGTTGCAACATGTGAAAATAACATGGGGGATTTGCAGTTGTGGAAAATTTGGAGCACTTTTTATTAATTTTCAGGCACACCAGGCTCCCAATCGAGGTGACCCAAAAAAAATCACAACTTTCACCTGTGCTACACACAGCACCCCATTTTTAGATTATTTTAGAGGAGGCAAAATGATCTGCTTCCCTGTTCCTCTTGAAGACCCACAGATATGTTCCTTTCAGTATTTAAAGGGAGCTTATAAAAAAGATGGAAAGGGACTTCTTACATGGGCATGTAGTGATAGCACAAGGGAGAACCATTTTAAACTCAGAGGGTAAATTTAGATTAGATGTTACAAAGAAATCCTTCCCTGTGAGGGTGGTGTGGCCCTGGCACAGCTTTCCCAGAGAAGCTGTGGCTGCCCTATCCCTGGATGCTTCCAAGGCCAGGCTGGACAAGGCTTGGAGCAACCTGGTCCACTGGAAGGTGTCCTGGATGAGCTTCAAGAACCCTTCCAACCCAAACCATTCTATAGAAGACATTAAAAAAGGTATCAAAATGTAACACAGACCATGCTGCTGGAGTCTGTACGTATATGTATGGACAAATCTGCTTAAATGGGATCCTCAAGTTGCATCAGCATCACAAAAAATTAAGTTAACACTCTCTTTTTCATATTTTGAGGAGGAACCCTAAAATGGGTCATTTCTAACCTGATACCATTAATTTACATGTTGATGTTAGTTTAGTGAAGCCTGTCTATCCTGGGTCATTTAAACCTTAAAACCTGAACACGGGAAATTAATGCATCGCCATATTAATTACATGTTGCAAAAGTACTCATTTTACAGCCTAATAGTTTCAAACAGTTAAAAGAAACCCTGCTGCTTGTGTCCTGCTTACAATTCACATGGCAACTCTGTGCTTCTGATCGGGCTGACCAGAAAGGGTTTATCTTCTTGTGGGGAAAGCAAACAACTGCATATCAGACATTAATTTAATTAATCCAGGGCCATCAGCCAGCACCAGCTCTGCACCAATCACAGAAGCACAGAATAAACACCCTGACCCAGAAAGCCCCACAAGGACCATCAAAGCCCAACTCCTGGCCATGCACAGGACAGCCCAAACAATCACAGTGCCTCGGTGCCTTTGCATTGGAGAGAAGATCAGGGTCCACAACACGAATTCCAGACCCAAGAAAAAACTCTGAGGTGGAAACATCCAAAGAAAAGGACAGTTCACAAAGGCCAGGCTGAGCAGTAGCAGCGCTGCCCACAAATCCCCGCCGGGCAACCTCAGTGACTACCACCAATCATGTTTCTCTTCTCGCCTGTTTAATTCACAATTGAGATGCTCAAAAGCAACCCCGAATATGTTCTCTCACATCTTCTGGACTTCAACCTCGAGCTCCCTGCTGAGCTGGAGGAGGTCACCATGCTCCTGCCCACCCTTTTCTCGGCTTCACTTTGATCGCGCGCTCACCGCAGAGCAAGGCAACCTAAAAACAAAGGCCCCAAAGGGATCCATATTTCAAACTTGCCAATGGCTTCTGACTCGTGCCCCTGTGCCAAGGCACAACAGGCTCTACAGAAGGGCTCATCTTCGTGGCAGTCATGGAGCTCATCTCCTGCCAGTTAGCTTGAGGTGCCTACATTTGCTAATGCTGATTTGGTTACTGCCATCAGACTTGATCAAGCATGCAAATCTTCAGGTCTCACGCTAGACAAAGCCTGGAGAAAGGAAAAGGCCGGAGCAAACAAATATGTAAAACTTGGATTTCTTTATTAAAATGAAAAAAAAAAAAAAAAAGGGCAAGAAGTAAACTTTTCTCCTCCCTCCCCACCTCCTCTTCTGATGCATGGTCTTAAACATGATGCAATGAGAGGGCCCGCACAGCACTGGAAAGATTCCTGTCACCAGGAACAGAGACCAAGAGGTGCCCCAGGGCAAAGGCCACCTTGCAGACTGGTAGCTGTTGTACCCACTAGACGGAAGACCTGCAAGAAGCAGCAACAGCAGGTTGGGAGGCTCCACTTTTCTCAGCAAATCAGCAACTCATAAGGCTCCTTAGGGCTTGGCTGGCAGGTCAAGGGAGAAAATTCTGCCTCTACTCTCAGGTAAAACCTCACCTGCAGAGCGCCCCCCCGCTCTGGGGCCCCCAACATGGGAAGGTCGTGGAGCTGCTGCAGCCAGTCCAGAGGAGGCCACGGAGATGCTCCCAGGGCTGGAGCCCCTCTGCTCTGGAGCCAGCCTGGGACAGCTGGGGGTGTTCACCTGCACAAGAGAAGGCTCCAGGGAGACCTCAGAGCCCCTGGCAGGGCCTCAAGGGGCTCCAGGAGAGCTGCAGAGGGACTTGGGACAAGGCCTGGAGGGACAGGACCCAGGGAATGGCTTCCCAGTGCCAGAGGGCAGGGTTAGATGGGATATTGGGAAGGAATTGCTGTGTGTGAGGGTGGGGAGGCCCCGGCACAGGGTGCCCAGAGCAGCTGTGGCTGCCCCTGGATCCCTGGCAGTGTCCAAGGCCAGGCTGGATGGGGCTTGGAGCAACCTGGAATAGTGGAAGGTGTTCCTGCCCACGGTAGGAGGTGGAACTGGATGAGCTTTAAGGTCTCTTCCAGCCCAAATCATTCTACAACTTTCTAGAGCATCATGGACCCCACAACCCAAAAGAGCCCATGTCTCTTAGCTGGCAGAGACAACAACTTTCAGACAAGCCATGGAGCTGCCAGTTTTACTCACTGAAAGACATAAATAAAATGTCCACATCCTGTTCACAGGGGTGTCCAATAGTTTCCGATGGGGTTCATGCTATTTGTGGACCCAAATTTTCCCTGCGGCTACAAGCAGCCTAAGTAATTCTGCATTTCGGGTCCTGAACCATGGTACAGCCTTGTTATTAAACAGCTGACACTACCCTGAAGCCTGAGAGCAGCGCTTTATGTGCATGTGAGAGTTTACAGAGCATTTGTGTGTCATTTCTGATGAATGGCGCTGCATAAATGTTAGATCTTCAACCCATTGCTCTTGCAAATACTATTTCTTCTCTTATTTATTTGTATTGCTGTAATTCATTCAGGTGCCAGCCATGACTGAGGCCATGCCATCAATATGCAGCCTGACAGCAGCAGCAAGAGACAGCAGCAGCTCCACAGATCACACAGGAGAACAGGAACCATCTTCCTGGCACTGGTGGGGAATTGACGTAAAGACAGAGAATGTCCTCAAATCCCAAGCAAAACCCCAGCAAGGCAAACAGAAGAACTCTGATACACAGAGCATCCATTTAAGTGTTTAACCAGAAGAGGCACAGAAGCCCCATCTCTGGCACAGCCTGGGGTCTCTGACAGACCTTTCAAAGGGAGATGTGTGTGCCACGGGAATACCCAGACCATGAGGAACTACAGGCCAGCAGCTTGGGCCTCCGCAAAACCAGTCCCTGATCAAAGAACCACAGAATTGTTAAGGCTGGAAAAGCTCACTAAAATTGAGTCTTACCATTCCCCAAACACTGCCAAGCCCACCACTGACCCATGTCCCCAGGTGCCACATCCACATGGCTTCTAAATCCTTCCAGGGATGGGGACTCCACCACTGCCCTAGGCAGCCTGTGACAACATTTGCCAACTTTCAGTGAAGAAATTTCCACTGATATCCAATCTAAGCCCGCCCTGGTGCAACTTGAGGCCATTTCATCTTGTCCCTGTAATCTGTCCAAGCTGTGACAGCATCCCTAGCTGCCCTGGAGACCTGCTTCCCTACAGGAGCAGTAAGTACATGCCCCAGTGCTGGTTTGTATGGACCAGCAGGATGAGATGCTATCAGCCCACACCTCTCCTCTGCTCCAAAAGTGCCCCAAGGCAGCGTGCAAGCCCTGCTGCTGAGGAGCAGTGCAGTGGCTGGATTTGCAATATCCCAGCTCCGGTCTGGCAGGGTGTGGCCCTGCACCCTCCCTGATGAAGCCAACATGATGTCCAGAAGCAGGCTGACGTGGTCCACCAGCACCCCTGGGGCCGTGGGCTAACTCATGCCAGGCACTGCGTCACCTCCTGCGCCCGTGCCAGATGTCCATCCCATGAAACACCCGCACGTGGACATCCACCAAGCTGCTGCCACCCCGAGCCACACCTGATCAAGTGTCACCACAGCGGGCAGGACCTCCAAGCCATGAAGGTCTGCCAGTATCCCAGTCCTGCTCCCTAGGAATTGTACCACAGCAGCAGAGCTGTCTCCTGGCTGTCCTTGCCACCCGGACAGGCAGTGCCACCCCACCCTTTTAATTCTTTCTTCTGAGCCCTGCTCTTGGAGCAACTCCCTTTGGTCCTGGAGAACTGCTGGAGAGGGAGCCAGCAGCCTGGCAAGGACCACCACACCCCACCCACCTGCTCCTTGCTCCTCCAAAAAACCCCATGCAAAGCCTTTCGACCAACCAGCTTAGCTAAATCAGCCAAGGCATCTCCTCCCAGTGACAGTAATGGAGAACTAAGGTCCCATTAAATAAATGAAACAGATTAATGAGGAGAGTGACTGTTGTTTCTTTGAGCTGGTCATGGTGAGATAAAAGGCAAAGCAAGACCCGGATCCCTTTTCATAGAAGTGCTGTAAAATGAGTGGCACAGACTCAGCAGAGCTGAAAATACAGGGCAGGACACACTTTTCCCTCCAAACACACTTGACACTTCTTTCTTTGCCCTTCTTTTTCTCTCCCACACCCTTTCTGGAAAAGCCAAACTTCATTCATTACAGAACCAAACTATTTCCTTTTTGATTCTAATATTTCCTTTTTTTTTTTTTACAGGCGACCATCTGGGAGTGGGGGAGTGGAAAGGAAGCCCTGGAGCTTTTCAGACACAATAAATAAATTATAAAAAAAAAAAGTATGATTAAAACCAAAAAGCATAAACAAACAAGCCATGTTACCCAGAATAATGACTTCGGGGAAAAGCGCCAAAAAAATTGTATAAGCTTCTGGAGCGTGGCAAGAGAAGAGAACAGAAAGTCCTCACTGCTGAGGAGAATGTGTCACTGCAATGGGACAAGGGCTGGGACTACAGGGATGCCCTGGGCAAGGCAGGAGGGAGAAGGGTTTCACACGGACTTAAGATGCCCAAATTTGTCTTCAGGCACCTGATTTTGCTAACCGCAAAGCCCCAGTCTAGGCACTCTCAGAACTTTTCAGTACAGTGTAATTGCATCTCCTCCTCTCTGGTCAGACCCCACCTAGAGTCAAGCTTGGGAATCCTCAGCACAAGAAGCTGAGGAGCTGCTGCAGCCAGTCCAGAGGAAGCCACGGAGATGGTCCCAGGGCTGGAGCCCCTCTGCTCTGGAGCCAGCCTGGGACAGCTGGGGGTGTTCACCTGCACAAGAGAAGGCTCCAGGGAGAGCTCAGAGCCCCTGGCAGTGCCTCAAGGGGCTCCAGGAGAGCTGCAGAGGGACTTGGGACAAGGCCTGAAGGGACAGGACCCAGGGAATGGCTTCCCAGTGCCAGAGGGCAGGGATAGATGGGATATTGGGAAGGAATTGCTGTGTGTGAGGGTGGGGAGGCCCTGGCACAGGGTGCCCAGAGCAGCTGTGGCTGCCCCTGGATCCCTGGCAGTGTCCAAGGCCAGGCTGGACAGAGCTCGGAGCAACCTGGTCTAGCTGAAGATGTCCCTGCTCATGTGGTTCCCTTGGGCCCACTTCTCGAGCTTATCCAGGTCCCTCTGGATGGCATCCCATCACTCAGGCACGTCAACTGCACTCAGCTCAGTGTCATCTGCAAATACAAACCCCTCTGAGCTATTCTTGTTCTACAGCTCCATCATTTTCAGCAGCGGCATGCCATATTCCGCAGGGATGACAAACTGGGGGCACACAGGGTGGACGGCATTACCCAGAACAAATGTGGTTTTTTTCTGATAAACCCAGAGCACAGAGGGATGCACCCACTGCTCCTGTCCTAGCAGGGAAGCATTTTGGGGGGGATGCTTTTCCCTCAGGGGTGTCCAGCCTGATGCAGTGCATTAAAAGTAACAGGGTGTCACATGAAAGCTGTGCTGAGGAGGAGAGGGACAGCGTGCAGCATTGAGACAGGGCTAGCAGAAAATGGGCCAGCACAGGCAGCCGTGCTCCTGAGATACTGACACTGCAGCAGAGAAGATAAATGACTGGCCCAAGGCCACGCAGCGAGGCAGTGTCCCCTCTACATGACTTTCAATCCCTGCTCCAGCACAGGATTGCTGAGGGATCCTTCAACAAAATGCTATATTGGCTCCGAAATCATGAGATTTATTTTACACCTGAACACACTCACACATATAAATGCACTTTTTTCCTGCCTCTTTTTCTTGCCTCTACCCAGACACACTCAAGCACATCTTAAAACCTCTCTGAATAACCAGAAAAAGTAAAAACTTTGTATTTCTCCGCTAAAGGAGAACTCATAGGGGTTAACTTGACTCCAGGAGCTGGGGCTTCACAATGAGGCAGGATGCTGCCAGCAGTCCCACCTGGCAAATCAGTGTCTGTATTTACAATTGCACGCCCGGAGACTCTGCAAATATTTCCTAGAAGCTATAAACCCCATCCCAACAATTGCAACAGGAGCAGGGATAAATTAGCTGAAGCCTGTCACTTGGGTGAAGTCACGCTGGAGGAGATCCATCCAGGTAATCCATCTTTCTGCTGTGTTATACAATGACACAGTAATGGCCAGCCCAGAGGGATTTCCTTCAGGAAAACTCAACTGTTACTAAAATGGTAAGTTAATACCAAGCAAGAACTCAGCCGTTATTAGACCGAAGGATAGGCATGACAGGGAATAAAATATTACAATCCCCATTCAAATATTTTTATTTACAAGAGCAGGAATAAATAGACCTATCTGTAGGCTGCAAAGAGAGGAGGCTGGGATTAAAGGAGAAGAGGAAAAAAAGACCCGCACACATCGATTCCATCTTGGCCATTTTTCCTAATAAATAGCCTGGCACGGCTGTGCTGATGGGTAGCTGGGGCGGAGGAGGGCACGCTGCCCAGCTCTCACAGGGACACAGGACACAAATCTGAGCTCAGGCTCTGCCCTTTTGTGTTGATTAAAAAAAAAAAAAGCCCTAAGAAGAAAGGAAGAAAGCAAGAAAAGTTATGTGGCTAATAAAGGGCTCTATTGTGCCATCAATTTTTTAAGCTTTAATGATTTCGGGAGGAAGTTCAGCTCGGCAATCAATAGCACAATATGGGCAGGAGGGCTCGGAGGAAATTCAGCGCCGGAGCTGCGGTGAGGGCAGGCAGAAAGGGGGGCTCAGAGGAAGGGGTTCCCCTCCTTCGGGGTTTAGGGGGGCTCCCAGGACCCCTGCACAGGCTGGGGAGCCTGTCCGCCTCCTGTGTAGCCCGCTCGGTGTGAGCTCCCTCTCCTGCTGCACAGCATGTGCGGCCAGGGGACAGCGGGGACATCTGGGGATACCACGGCTGCTGCCACGGCAAGGGAGGCAGAAAAGCACCCACGCCAGCTGGGATGCTTGCCCCACGCCTGACGGGACTGAGCACATCCCAGGAATGCTCACAGCACACCAGGGACAGCGCAGGGACCATCACCCCACACTGAGCATACCCCAGAAATGAACACCCCACACTGAGCATACCCCAGAAATGAACACCCCACACTCCCCACACCAGGACTGAGCACATCCCAGGGATGCTCGCACCATACTGGGCACATCCCAGGGATGATCACCCTGCACCGAGCATATCCTAGAAATGATCACCCCACACTCCCCGAATCTGGGCTTAGCACATCCCGGAGATGCTCATCCCTCGCTGAGCACATCCCAGAGATGCTCACCCCACACCGTGCTCATCGCAGAGATGCTCACCCCACACTCCCCACACCCGGGCTGTGCCCATCCCAGGGACACTCTCCTCCAGGCCCACCCGTCCCTAAGCCCCACAGCCCGGGGCACACAGACAGCCTCCCCCCACACCCCCTGCTCCGGGCAGCTCCGCTCCAGCCCGCAGCGGCAGACGTACCGCATCGCCGAGGCTCGGTGCTGCCGCCGGGATGCGGGGCTGTCCGGGGGATGATCCTGCGCCAGGCAAACCTAAGAGACACGGTGACACAGCGTGAGGCTCTCCAGCATCAGCGGGGACAGCGCCTCGCCCGAGGTGCCACCCTGGGCAGGAGCCACAGCCGCCTCCCAGTTCTCACAGGCACGGGCAGCAGCTGGGTAAAAACCGGACTAAAAACCCACAGAGGGCTTTCCAGCAATTGGGGGGGGGGGGGGGGGGGGGAATCCCGAGCCGTCGGGTCCCTGTCCCGCTGCGAGGTGCAAGGAAGAAGGATGGGATGAGATAGGACGGGACGGGACGGGATCACGCGGCGCATCCCATCCTTCCCTGCAAGGAAAAGCCGATCCTGTAAGTTGATCCTTGGATCAGGGAGCGCTTCGCGGAGCGGGACCGCATCGGCTGCACCGCGAGCCACCGCAGCCAGCACGAACTCGGGCGAAAGTTTTGCCACGATCCAGGGAGAAAATAATAAAAATTACTAATAGCAATCAACCAACCAAAAAGAAAATCATAAAAATTAGCAGCAAATAATCAATAAAAATTAACGACC
>VZRV01005223.1:722-26913 GCA_013398115.1 Falcunculus frontatus | reverse complement strand
GCCGGGCTTGACAGGTCCACGCGACCAAACAAACCGCGGCGGACGGACGGGCGGTGTGACCAATGGGAGCGCGCGGCGGAGAGGATCAGCCAATAGGAGCGCGTGGGGGGCGGGACCGCCTGAGGGGAGAGCGGCGGAGGCGCCGCCCCGGGGTCTGAGCGCCGCCCGCTGCCCTCGGGGTGCGGGGCCGGTGGGGCGTGAGGGGTGAAATCGCAGAGGCGGGGAATGGTCTGGGTGGGAATGGGCCTCAGAGATCGTCCACTCGCACCCCCTGCCGTGGGCGGGGACACCTTCCACTAGACCAGGGTGCTAGAAGCCCTGTCCGGTGTGGCCCTGGACGCTTCTCGGGATGGGGCAGCCACAGCTTCTCTGGGCAGCCTGTGCCAGGGCCTCACCACCAGCATCTTGGAGTCCTTCTCCCAGAGCTGCTCTTCATCCCCAGCCTGGATTGATCCCGGGGGTCACCTCGCCTCAAGTGCAGCTTCAGCTCTTGGTGTTGTTAAACCTGAGAGGTTCCCGTGGCCCCACTTCTCATGTCCTGCCCTATTTGATAATTCCAGACAAATAAACCCTGACATGGGGATAAAAAAAAGCCAATATATGGATCAGAGTGGTACTCCAGCATCATCATCCTGCTGCAAGACCCCCAGTCCCTCTTGCAGGCAAGGGTTTGGTGGAGCAGGGCACAGCTGATGGCATTGCCCTGTTCCTGCCGGGATCCAGCAGCTCTGGATCCTCTCTGCATCTTCTTCCTAATTTCCTTACCCTGCTTGCATTCTCCAGTGAGAAAGAAAGCTTCTTGAGATGTTTGGTTTTCATGTTCATGTGCATCACAAGCTTCAGGTGCCACCTGCCCTGTGTGTTGTTAGACAAACATCATCCTTCAAGCCAACTCAACAAAACCTGCAGATGATCCTTTATCACTCCTCAGGCTTTCGAGGATTGGGCTGTGAGGGGAGAAAATACGATTTGCAGGGAAAATAGACAACGCACATAAATCCAGGAAATCCATGAAATTTGGAGAGCAAGAAGCCCCCCTTATATGTCTAATCATCTTGGTCCCAAAACTCGTATTCTGAAAGACACCATTTCTTTCTTTTTAATGGTCTTCTTTGGCAGGGTGTTTGGGGAATTTGGGATTTTGACTTCCGTTTGGTTTTTTTTTTTAAAGTCAGACCTAGCCAACAATCACAATTTGTTTTTATTTCATCTGGTCTCCTACCCTGTCATCAGGCTCCCGTGCTTTCCCACTGGGTCCCTGAGTGCAGTCAGCACGATGCTGAGTCACGGAAGAACATTGTCAGCTTAAACTCTGAGCAGTTGAGGCTTCCCCCTCAATATCAGCTACTCAGGGAGAGCCTCCCTGGGTGCATTTAGGACATTTCCAGCATATTTGCACTCTGTTTTTTAGGATTCTCATCGAATGTTTCCAGTGAAACACCATTTCAAGATGTTCTTTTAGCTTTTCTTGTTCCACAGTCCATCTGTTTCAGGTCGAGGAGCCCAGCACAGCAATCCAGCCTGGCATCTCTGCTCTGACACCCAGTAAAACCACTGCTAACAGCTGATCCAGCCTGGGATCTGACCCTGCGTGCCTTAATTAGTCAAAACTCCCCGATTTCAGTCAAAATCCTTCACTAGTAGTGTGTTTTTAGATTTAAAGGGAGGGTTTAAATTAGGGACATTAGGAGCAGCTGCTGTGAGTTTGCTGGTGGAGGAATGTGTGTTCCTAACAAAAAGCAGAGGCAGGATTTGGGATCTTTTTCATCCAGAGGAAGGATGACATCCAGCTACAAAGTTCTCCATAAGGGGCAGAGGAGATTCTCTGCCCCCTCTTTGCCTCCTAGGAAGCACTCTTAAGCTTTATCTCATTCTCTAGATCCAGACTTAGCACCTGATTATTTTTAAAACAACAAGCTTGTGTAAAACACACTGACAAGGACAACGTGATGCTGCCTCCTGATCTCCCCTCTACATCTCCTGCCTTCAAAAACGCACCGAGGTGGAATCAAGTGTCCGAACCCACTGCAGCCAAAAGCACCTCGGAGAGAGTGGATGACACAAGACTGACGTGTGCTAAGGATTCCCTCATGCCTTTGTCTGGCAAACACGCACCAGCACAGCAGGCGAGAGGCTGTGAGGGCTGGGAGCTTTGGATGGAGGTGTCACAAGGCAGAAAGTGACGCTTTTGTCTGCTTGTGGTCGTTTTCTCTTCCTGCCCAGCCACAGGCAAACTTGAGATGGGGTGAAACCAGGGAAGACCTCAGCTTGAGATTGGAAATGAATGAAATAGAAGGATAACTTTTCCTGCTCCACTTTGCATTTAGTTGTTTTTCAGGGTCCTGAGTGCATTAATTGGTGTTAATTACTCTGACCAATTTCACCTCCACCCATGCACCCTCCACTCATTAGTCCAGAGGCTTTAATTAAGCTCTGGGCACTTTTCCTGAGCTGTGTTGGAGTACTTGGTTGTAGTCCTGCCTGGGGTCCTGTGTCCTGGGTGAGCATCATACCAAGGTTGTAACCCTTTTTGCAGTCCTGCTCCTGCTGTTCCCAAGTGGATCCTAGACCCAGTTCGTGCCCTCACCTTGCTTAGGACACTTGGTAGTTCCTTTTTTACCAGCACCTGGCCCTGGCATTCCTTTTCAGGTCCAGTGGGACTACATCCCTGCCTGTGCTGTGGTCATCCTTGGCTCTTGGCTCACCTTAGCGTGGCAGGAAGGATCGCTGAACCTGAACACCCCACAGCACCTCGTAACCATAAGCACACTGTTCCTAGACCACATTCCCTTCCTAGCTCTCCAAGGCACACCTGGCTGTCTTGTGTCTGTAGGACCTGACTTGTAGGGTCAGGAAGACGTGGGCACCCCTCTTTTACTGCCATGTTTGTTCCAGCTGTACTTAAGGAGGTCCATGGTCAACCCAAGTACTCTCGGGAATTTCCCAACAGACTTCTGGTGCCTCAAGTTTATCCCTTCCTGAGAGCAGTAACTCAGCTCTGTTAGAAATGGCTCAACTCTGGCACCCGCTTGTAATGTAATTGAGTGTGGAAATTGGCAGGAGAGGTAGGGAGCTACCTCATCTTCATGCACATAATCAATAGCAAATCATTACTTAAAAAGTAAAGTGGTTGATGGTGTTTCTGTAGGGCAAGACATGCCCTGCATTTTCAGTCTTTGATTCATACTGCTTAGCATGCCATGAGATGGGGCTCTGCGAGTGACTCACATTGTAAAAGCTCTCCAGTTAGCTCCTGGTGCTCCCTCTCAGCAAGTGTGTCATGGTTGCTTCAGAATGTCTGCGTCTGTTCTCCATCCCAGCTCCCAAAGCCTTCAAGGCCCTTTTAGGGATTTCCCTAAGTCCAGACGCTGGAGGGGTGGCACCAAAGCATGCATGGGGCTCTTGCCAGGATCAAGGTGCTCTCACTCTGGATTAGGTCCAGCCTGCATGAAGCAGAGTATGATACACCTGAGTCCACCTGCAGACACTTGGATGGCTGAGGGAGCTGNGGGGGGGGCCGGGCTCTGCTCGCATGGAACAAGAAGACAGGATGAGAGGAAATGGCCTCAAGTTGTGCCACAGGAAGTTCAGATTGAATAGTAGGGAAAATTTCTTCACTGAAAGGGTTGTCCATCCCTGGCACAGCTGCCCAGGGCAGTGCTGGCATCCCCATCCCTGGAGGGACTTAAAAGCCATGTGGATGTGGCACTTGGGGACATGGGTCAGTGGTGGCCTTGGCAGTGCTGGGGGAATGGTTGGATTCGATGGTGTTGGAGATCGTTTCCAATCTGAATAATTCTGTAAATTCTCTGACAGGAAGCCCATGGCTTGGGGAGCACAAGCTGTGGCAACTTACTCCATCTTGCAGGAGAAAGGAACCTTGCTCCTGACTTTCCACCATGATTGTGTGAGGGTCAGGCCATTCCTATATGAAGAAGGTGGCATGCTGGAAGTGTATTCTCTGCATTATTATTGCCACATCCATTGCAGATACACCTTGGTGCTTCTGAATTGTTGGCCTTCCTAAATACGAGCTGCCCTTCCGGGTGCTCCTGCTCCAGTGAGGGATTCAGACAAGGAATCCAATGATCCTTTTCTTACCATTGCAGGCTCTTTGCTGTACTTCAATAACATTGTCACTGATTTTGGTTTGGAGTTGCCTCTTCAACAAGTGACAAAGCTTGGTAGGGTTCTTTATTTATACACTGAGGATGCAGGGAGTGTTCCTTCACTGTTGCTTCCTGTTCTCCTCTTGCACTTACAGCAACCTGACTCTGCTTTGGTTCCCTGGAGCTGCTCTGGGGTTTCTGTAAGTTTGGGTGGGTCCTTGGACAAGAGGTGGGATTTGGGAGACCCTGGAACCAGGCTGCTTTGGCTGAGGGGAGGACAGCACAGAGGAAGGGCAGCAGCCTACTTGGGGCTTGCAAGATCTCCAGCCAACAATGGCCTAAGCTACCCTCTCTGGGTTTGCAGTGGGACAGAACTGCCTGTGTCCGTACCGTAAACCCACAAGATAGTTTAGGTTGGGAGGGACCTTGAAGCTCATCTCTTTCCACCCGCTGCCAAAGACAGGGACACCTTCCACTACCCCAGGTGTCTCCAAGCCCTGTCCAACATGGCCTTGGACACTGCCAGGGATCCAAGAGCAGCCACAGCTTCTCTGGGCACCCTGTGCCAGTGTCTCACCTCCCTTGCAGTCAGGAATTTCTTCTGAATATCTAATTTAAATCTGCCCTCTTTAAGTCCATTAATCCTCCTGAGGACACTGCTCGTTTTCTCTGGACTCCTAAACCGAAAGCAGCGACAGAATTCCAGCTGAGCTCCGGAGGAGCATGAAGGGTTACGGAGAGCTGTGCAGTGACAGGCGGTCCTGGGCAAGGCTGAGCACGTCCTGTGGAGGCCAGCCAGCAGGGCTGACCTGATGGAACTGGGAGCTGGCACTGGATGCTTAACTTCAAATGGCCCAGGGACTGAACAGATGGCTCCTCTTTATTTGCATGCTACTTGGATTTGTGAGTCAAACAGAAGAATAACTTAATTTTTGACATTTGCTTCTCCTCAGAGCCCGGCACAATTTATGTTATACTGGCATTTGCGTGAAGGATGTTGCTTTAGGCACAAAACCCATCCTGGCTTTAACCCTAAAAGGAGCCAAATAGGCAGGAATCGTATTCCTCCCCAGCTCTTTTGTAGGCACTGCCAAGGGATATCACACTTACACAGTGACCAAAGAATCAGGAGAAAACAGTCATTTGGGGCTTGTGGAAGGAAGGGGCAGGGTTGGAGTTAAACTGGACTGGAAAATATCTCATTTGTAGGCCTGAAATGAGAGACTGTTTGTGGATGAGGTTTACCTCCTATTAAAAATACCCTTCAAGGCCTGTGCAGTTAGTCTTGAGCACAGGGGATAAATTTAGTAGAGTCTTGTTCCTGCTGACATAAACTTAAGTGAAAATAATATATATAGCCAGGGCACAACATCTGCAAGCCAATTAAAAACCTGGCTGATCGCACCCCAGATGACAGTTGCCATGACTAGTGTGTCTGCGTGCCACCCCTTTGAGAGGGGAAAAAACAGATCCTGCTTGGCTGTGCAGCATCTCTATACATCTTCCAATGCCCACGACAGCTAATGGTGATTATTTGATAGCTGGAGTCCCAGCAGCGTGTCCTGCTCGCCCTAACGCCTGTGCCTGCTGTCCCCAGTAATCCTGTGTGGTCACATATGTGATATTCATGGGGTTTGACTGTAGGTCAGTTATGAAAGTCACGGGATAAGAGAATAAAGCTCATTTTCTGGCCTGACTGTAAAGATGTGAGAGCCTGGCTAAGGATGTGTGTGCTTTGACCAATGAAAACACACATTTTTCAAAGGCTGTATTTGAAATACTTAGTACAAAGAGATGGTCTTTGTTTTCCAGCAGGCAAAGTGCAGTTCTCCTTGACCTGTAATTTTAAACGAAATAGCAAGTGGTGTTTTTGTGGATGGGAGATAAAGCAGGCAGAGCAGGGAGACCCATACCCTTGATTTCTGGGGCTGCAATATGTTTTCCAGACTGTTTTCAGCATCTCTTGCATTCACTGTGATCCCCCTCTTGTGGTTAGTCCAGCGCCTGCAAAATTTCCCTGTCCGTGCCTGTCAAGGCTCAGTGGCATTGGGTTCCCCAGCCAGTGCAAGTGAAATATGGTGGCTTCATGGTCAGCTGCCCCTCAGCTGAGCTGCTGTGACTGTCCTGGTGTGTTCTAGAAGACAACCCCAGCTGTGAGACTAAGAGCATTGTCCCAAACCTCTCCTGTTGACTGTTGCCCTGGCAGCCTCGGTTACCAACCTGTTGTGGAGCTGCCAGCCTTGTGTAAGCTCTTGAGATGCTCCTGTTGGGAAGTAAAACGTGTTTTAAAACATATACATGCAAGTCCAGCTGACACATTTTCCTCTGCAGCGTGGGCAGGCCATGAGCAGGCACAGGAAGGATTTAACAGCCTAGCTCATGGGCCATAACATGTTATATTACAATAACTTGGTCCCATCTGATGGCGTGTTTCACATTTGGCCTGAGCCCTCAGTGCATAAAACATGCCCAGAGCACACAGAAATTGCTGTATTGCTTGGATGCAAGTAAGTCTCCTGTATCATCTCCTCTACATCCCATGTGAAGCATGGGTTGGATTTTAGATTGGATATTGGGACAAATGTCTTCACTGGTAGGGTGGTCAGGCATTGGCACAGGACAATAGTGGAGTCCTCATCCCTGCAGAGATTTAAAAGCCCTGTAGATATGGCACTTGACAGTGCTGGTGGAGCAGTTGGACTAGACAAAAGGTTTTTTCCACTGTAAATGATTCTGTGATTCTGTTAAAAACTCCATTTCACTTCTTACCCCATTGAGTTGTTCAGTTTGAAAATGAGACTGACCCCAGCATCCATGTAGAAGTACTTTGGCTGGGAACCATGGCACGGGGCTCTGACTCCCCTGAGCTAGCCCATCTCTCTTATGTCTTCAGGGAGGTCAGGATCGTTGTGGATTGAATTCTACTTCTGGCTATCAAGTGGCTTTTTGAGGTCAGAGCCTGCATTCTTCCCCCTTCATCTGATGCTGCAAAGAGCTGGGACAGATACTCTGTGCTCCGTGTCCTCTTTAGGATCCATCCTTGTGTTTAGATCCAATTTCCAGACATCCAGCAACAAGACCTCTTCAAATCTCCTCATAACTTTCCATCTCCTGGGGTTTGTTTTTTTTTTCTTTTTTTTTTGTTTCAGAAGCAAGATGCCCAGTGTCGAAATGGCCTGACATTTCGTGTGGGCCCTTTGTGAGACGTGACACAAGCATATCGTGATTCTTTGTCATTTTCTCCATCCTTCTCACCGTGTGAGACTCTTCACAGCCCCAGGCCTGCACCAGACCCACACAGAGCTGAAAAACAGCTCATAGCCGGAGGGCTGCTGTGATTAGGAGCAGCGGGGCTGTGCTGCGTGGAGAGGATAAGGAACTGCACTCCCTCTCGTGGCTGTGCTCTCCCCTACCTTTTCCTGGAGCGGAAGACCCTAAAACTTCACTTACAGAGCCACTGCAATATCCCCAGCATATCCAGAGCTAGCAGCACAACGCAGCCCAGCACTCAAGGCCCTGGTAATTCAGCTAAAAGTTTTGTCAAACTATTAATTGTTCAGGGAAAAAAATAAAAAAGTTCCATGCCAGATGTCTGCCTTAGGCTGAAGTTCTCTGGAAAGTTTCAGCCAAAGTATTTTGTCCATTTCCAAGAATGAGGGGAAAGCACAGTGTTTTGCCCAGTTTTGAAAAGGACTAATTCCATGAAATTGTAATAACAGAGAAAAGCCTCCATCTATTGAAGAAAGACCATTAAATTTGGCCCCACTGTCAAAAAAAGTGCCATTTGCTACTTCCAGGAAAGTTTGTTTAATTTTGAATTAGTTATAAGCTCTCAAAATCATGGTTTGCATGTGCTCAACAGATCCGGTCACAGATTAACAGCTCTGTTCTCTGAGGACTGTCTGCAGCAGGCACGCTCCAACTCAGGCCTGAAAAGGCTGGAATATGGAATGGCTGCTTCCAGCACTGGAAATAAGAGCTGGGGAAGTGAGGAAAGCTGGGGAGAACAGAAGGTTCAGAAGTGAGGGTTGTGGCGGAGTCAGAAACAAGTAGGTGCTGTTGGAGGGCTCTTTATGAGAGGGAGAACACAAGCTGGCCTAGAAAAAATTAGCAATGAAAAAGCTCCTGTGAGAGTTAGACCAGGCACCCTCTCCCTGCTCCCCCAGAAATGCTTCCCTTGGTAGCAGAGAAAGGAAGGACAGATTCCAGCAGGTCAAGGAAGGTGATTCAAGCAGCAGGGGAGGGGGGATTCTGCCCACGCTGCCCCACCCAGGTGAGACCCCCCCTGCAGAGCTGCCCCAGCCCTGGGCTCCAACAGCACAAGGACCTGGAGCTGCTGCAGCCAGTCCAGAGGAGGCCACAGAGATGCTCCCAGGGCTGGAGCCCCTCTGCTCTGGAGCCAGCCTGGGACAGCTGGGGGTGTTCACCTGCACAAGAGAAGGCTCCAGGGAGAGCTCAGAGCCCCTGGCAGGGCCTCAAGGGGCTCCAGGAGAGCTGCAGAAGGACTTGGGACAAGGCCTGGAGGGACAGGACCCAGGGAATGGCTTCCCAGTGCCAGAGGGCAGGGTTAGATGGGATATTGGGAAGGAATTGCTGTGTGTGAGGGTGGGGAGGCCCTGGCACAGGGTGCCCAGAGCAGCTGTGGCTGCCCCTGGATCCCTGGCAGTGTCCAAGGCCAGGTTGGACGGGGCTTGCAGCAGCCTGGGACAGTGGAAGGTGTCCCTGCCCATGGCAGGGGGTGGAACAATATGAGTTTTAACCTTTCCCGGCCAAAGCATTTCACGATTCTAAGATCCTGTGTCCCCAACACTGGGTCACCTCCTGAGCTGAGCAGCCTTCCCATGCAGGGAGAGTTTCTTCTCAGAGTTTGGTTTCCACGCCATCCTCCCAGAGGCAATTTCTGAGAGAAAGCAGGAGTGCCTCAGGAGCATGTCTAGGATACTTTCAGTTGGTATGTGATGGAGATGCACAGGCTGATCCAGGGTGTCCATGGGAGCATTTTCCATGCAGCAGCATGGCACTGCAGAGACTTGGGGCAAACTGACTGGAGCTCTGGGCTGCTCCTCCCGGCACCCTGCCTCTGACATCTAAAGCTTGCACTGGGTGTCTGGACACAGCCCTGCAGCATGCCCTGTGGACTCGAGTGCAGATAGCATCTGACTCCCTTGTCCTGGCAAGAAGATTGTCTTGCTTTATAATGCTGCCATCCAGATTCCAAAAACACACTTTTGCCATCCAGTGGAGGGAAGGTTGTTAAGAATGAAGGCATTGACACAACCTGCCTTTGGGGAAAATGGCACGGAGCAGCATCCCTAGTTCAAGAGGCTGTCTGAGTTTAGCAATAGTCTCTTGTTCCCAGGCTCTGGGCCAGGGTAAATTGGCTGCAGTGTGCTTTGGGAAGGATGGTTTTGCCTCCAGGAGAAAAAGAGCTTAGCACAGCTTTGCTGAGAGTCCCTCTTAAGCTCATCCACACAAAGGGTTGGGTGCCAGTTCCTCGGATGGGCTTGTTACTGGCCTTCCCTGGGTGTAGCAAAAGCTGCCATTAGCAGGTACAATGGGAAGGGGTTGAGAGGCAAGAGGAGCCCACGGGTTTACTTTGCTTTTATGAATTAGCCTGAGCTGATGGAATGGCCTCTCCATGATGGGAAGGAGAGGAAGGCAGAGACTAGGATGACTCCTGTCTCCATGCTCCGAGCTCTGCGTACACAAGCACATGTTCCCCACCGTGCCAAGTATTTTAATGCCTCACACGGTATCTGGGAACAATCAGAGAACAAACAGCACCAGCCCTACTCCCTGCCCAGCCTCTGCTACCCCGGATGCATCCCTGCCCCTGGGTCTGGGTGGTGGATGAAGCAGGAGCCAGGCAAGGTCTGATCTAGAGGAGAGGTCCTGGGGGCTTCTGCATGGGCTCCATCCAACTGCTTTGCCCTGGAAACCTTCAGGTTTCAGGATTGTTTGCCCTGAAAGGGAAGGGTGAATTGGAACAGGCACAACAAGTGGAGTCTCATGACCCACATGGCTCCCATCCTCCCTGGAGAGAAGCATGGCTGTAGCTCAGATGTCTGTGTTGCCTAAACAAGGGTCTTTTCTGTTGACTGCGATGTTTGAGGCCATGTCTGGCCTTGCCTTCAGCCACCACTCCATTAGGAGTCTCCTGTGAGCCCTGTGTCATGGCCACCAGTCTCTATCTCAGCACCTAAAGCATCTCCTGTGGCACTGGAGACTGACCTTCAGGTACCTGAAGTGAGCCCTTGATGTTCATGCACCTCTGGTTGTCCTGGGATGGGCCATTTCTGCTGCTCAGCTCAGCAGTAACTTTCTCAGGTGTTCTGTTCAGCCGAGTTTTCTGGATGAATGGACCATGGGAGAGTGGTGAGGATGTTCAGCCACCCCTTCCCAGAGGGCTCCACAAGTCTCCAGGAGAGATGTCCCCAAAATCTGTGTCAGGGGGCAGAACAAGCTTCATTTCCCCACCCTGGACTTCAACCTTCCCTGCACACAGATCATACATCCCTGTTTCCTACTTGAGGTGCAGTAGGATGGAGACCAAAGATGATCTCTTTAAATGGTTTTTACCTAGAGCAGATTTTTGTATTTAAATTACATACACCTTTAAAAATAAAGGGCAACAGCTTCTTTAAAGTCCTAGGCTTATTACACTCTACTAAATTTCCTTAATTACTGAATTTGCAAATGTTACCAGAGCAGTGGAGCAGTCGCAGTCAAGGTGAAGCCCTTGGTTTCTTGAGGAACTAATGCACCTTTTGACAGAAGCCAACTTTTCCACAGATGCCGGGAGACTATTTATTTCATTTCCATTTGCTTGCCTCGCTCAGCTCAATGGCTACTTCATCCAGGGCTCTGAAGAGAATTGGCCAATTGAAGTAAACAACAAAGTGGGCTTTAAATAAGAAACATAGTATGTATTAATCCTCCAGGGATAAAAAAATGAGGTGTGAAAATCCACTAGTTCTAAAAATCTTGTTCGTGGTCGCTACATACATCTGTCAAGTCAGGTCACAGACAACAGGACTTTCTTCATTTAAGTTGGTTTTGAAACAAGCTGGTGTTTCCTTTTCTATTTATCTGACACATTTAGGCTTCATCCCTGAAAACTCCGGCAAGGAGCAGCCCATGTCTGTGCTGTTTCACCCTCTCATCTTTCAAAACAGGGTGGTCCCCCATAAACTGCTTGCTGGGGCATGGGTCTCATGGGTCCATGAGAATGAGTTTGAATAAACTCATTAATAATCCATTTGCCCACTGTATTAAATTCCACTAAATTCTGTGATTTGGGACAAATTGGTAAACACATGTGCAACTTCCATTGTTCCATAATGCAAAACATTTATGTTTTACAATCCTGAAAAATGGGTGTTCATTTATATGGTGACCTAAACATGTGTTTCTGTCCCAGAGTCATCACAAAACAGAGCTGGGAGGGACCTCAGCTGTTCAGCTCATCCCTTCCCTATACCCCAGACAAGCTTTGCTGTGATTTTTTGCCCATTCTTCTCATTTGTTGTTACTTATCTCTGGTGATGGATACTCCATGATGGATGATCCCGCTTTGATGGCATACCACCTACTAGCCAAAATGTACTAAAATATTATAATTAGGTGGAAATCAGCATGTTTTAATAGTTACTAGTAAATATCCTAGGAAAAAAAATCATTCTCATAGCAAAACAAGATTAAAAATAATGTTTTCTAACACGACTGCATTCGAACATTTACTTAATTTGATTGAAACTATTCTTAGCACCAGACCTCCCTCCCCTCCAAGCCCCTTCGCTCTTTATTTTTCACCTGGGTCAGTTCAGCGATCTGCTCTAGGACAATTGAAAAGCACCAGGTGATGTAGTGAGCAGTCAGGGTGGGGAGAGAAGCAATTCTTTAAGCTGGCATTGCTGAAAGGGAGACAGTCCTTGCTTTGAACCATCCCGCTGCCGGTTCAACGCGCCTGCTTTGCTCACCGTCCCCTTAACGCAGCAGGTTGCCTGTCTTCACCAGGAAGTTAAAGCAGAGAAGAGGTGCCAGGGATGAGCTCAGGGTCTCCTGTTCTTGAAAAATCACGGCAGAGCATTTTGCTTTTCAAACACTTGTCTAACCCAACAGGAATCATTTGCGAAGGAATCCTGACTCTACTTGTCGTTCAGTTCATTACCTTTATGATCCCGTCCCTAAAAACACTTAATGGTTAATAAACCTTAAGGAAATGCAATCTTATAGGCAAATGTTTTGGCTGAGCATCTGCTTCAATACTGGGAAGGGCTGGTCTTTTGTATCTTTAATTGCCTTTTTGACCTTTTCAGAATACAGAGTTTTGCATTAGCCGTAGGACAGCTGCGCAGAATCGGTGACACTGAACCCCTGGCTATGCGTCCCCCACAGAGGCTCTTGCTCCACAGCTATTTTAATGCTAACCTTTCTGCAGGTTCTGTTATTCATCCCAGAAAGGCTCTTTAGAAACCCCAAGGAAGTGCCCTGGCATTTCCAGCAGTCCATAGGGAGGCCCAGCGGCAGTTTGGAAGAAATCTGAGTTCTGTGATGCCAGCTCTCCAGCCTGTGTCAAGATACGAGTGCAGAGCCTCATTTGCATAGATGCAAATGCCTTAGAGGAGAGCTCAGCATTGCTGCTCCATGTTTGTAGGAGACCCTTCGTCCCAACTGAGGTGATCTTTGTGGTCAAAGTTGGACTGTACCACAGGGGGAAGAGTTTCAGGGATCAGCCTAATGCCGTCTTCATCTGAGCTTGAGAATTCACAGCAAAGATGTTGGGTAAATCTAATCCTGAGTGCAGGTCTGGGTGTGTGCTGAACTGATCACTTCATCATGGCCTGAGCAGTGTGGCCACCTCAGCTGTGTGGGAGGAGATGAGGAGACCATGGGGATGATGAGTCCTTGGGGATGACGAGACCATGGGGACGATGAGACCACAGGGAGCAAGGAGGTGCACTTGTTCTCTGAGGACTCTGTGCTTCACCACTCCTGCAGATTAATGCACAAGCTCACTCTTTCTTGCAAAACAGTTCCATGGGGAAGCGGTGCCTTTTTACTCATTGACCCATGGGTCAGCACACCCATCTGGAAGTGCTTGAGGAGAGCTTGAAGACCCCTTCCCAGCTTTGAGGAGATTAGCCACCTGGCAAGTTATTCTGGAGTGGGGCTTGCTCGGCTTCCTTCTCTGTTTTGTTTAAAATAATTAACTGGCGGGGAGAGAGAGACAGAGGGAGCATGTGAGTTTGCAGCTCATTGCCTAGGCATTAATCTAGAAGGAGAAGACCCAGTCCCTGCTCTTAGGACTGCTTAAATTAACCAGAAAACTGCCACAGCTCCACAGACTCTGCCCAAGGACCTTCTTTGTACACAAAGGAAACCAGAAGTTAAACCAAGACTAATGAGGTGAGATGACTGTGGAATTTCTGCATCAACAGTGGCCTCCTTCATGTCACTGCCCAGGGAGCAATGAAGCCTGAAGAACACGTATCTCAGTTGTGGACCTCAGGCCCTTAAGCCTTTTCATGGATTGAATGTCATCAACTTGGCCGAGCATTTTGAAAGTACTTGGTACCTCAACATCTGAGTACAAGTGATAAAGCTAAAAGGAAAATACTCATTTCCCTTAGTAGGTTCCCACAAGGCAGAAAAGCAAGGAAGCAGGGAGTTTCCTGGGACGGCACCTCCACAGCCACATGGGTTCAGGCAGAAAGTCTTCAGTGGTGGTGGCTGCCTTTGCCTGTCACTCTCTGGCTCCACACTCTCCAGCAGGGTTGGCACTGTCTCTGTCCTCTTGAGCAGCAGCCTCAGGTCCAGAGATCCAGGTGGCAGTGATGAGGTGAAGTGTGGGTGCAGCTCTGTCCTGCAGGAGCTCAGGGATTCCTGCTTTTTCTGAATGGCAAAGCTGATGTCCAGGGAGTAGAAGGTGTGTCACCAGCCCAGCTTGGCTGGAACACTGAATTAATTTTCTTCCTAGTTACCAACATCTGTTGATGGCAGATAGGAATGGAGAGGGGATACCCTCATTCCTGCCCAGTCCCTGCGTTTTTTAGAGTGAAAGGCCCCGGAGGAAAGGTTTGCCCTTACTGTAGACATGATTTAGCTGGAGCTGCCTCCTGCCTTCCATCAATGATATGTCACCGCAATGCGAGCCCTTAGATAGTGGTGTGTTTATAGAGCCTTTGTTCTCGTGTTCAGTGAATTGATCTCCATCTGAGAAAGTATCACTCACTGTCAGAATTAAAAAACAGCCCATGAAAAAGAAAAGGAGCAGCCCGACTTCAAAGGGCTGTGGTTCTTTTCTTGTGGCCTCTCCTAACCTGCACGCAGCTGAAAAACTTGTTTGACCCAATTCATTTCAGGCCTCCTTCCTCCCCTCCAACAGACAAAGACGCACAAACAATAAGCTCATTCAGGTGCAGAAGAGGGAGGGAAACCCAGAGACCCAGGCGAGGCTCCCGCTGCACACACCCTGTTCCCACAGATAAGCACAAAGCTGGAGGAGTGACAGGTTATCTTGGGCAGATCCAGCTACATGCGAGGTCTCCTTGAAGTCAGTGGTGTGTGTCGAGAGATGATATCTTTTATCAGGCCAACTGGTAGAGTCAGAAAAACTAGACAAGCTCTCATGGGCCCAAAACCTTATTCAGGCCAGGGAAATATCTGGGTCTCCTGAAGCCAGGAGGTGCATGAGATGTTGTAGGGTAGGAGGTGGGTAGAGGTAAGTACCTTTAGTGTCTGGTGGATTGGCTTGGCATAAAGGGAGACCTTGTAATGACCTTCCAGTGCCTAACGGGACTCAGAGAGACCTGCAGAGGGACTTTGGACAAGGCATGGAGGGACAGGACACAGGGAATGGCTTCCCAGTGCCAGAGGGCAGGGTTAGATGGGATATTGGGAAGGAATTGCTGTGTGTGAGGGTGGGGAGGCCCTGGCACAGGGTGCCCAGAGCAGCTGTGGCTGCCTCTGGATCCCTGGCAGTGTCCAAGGCCAGGTTGGAGGGGCCTTGGAGCACCCTGGGATAGTAGAAGGTGTCCCTGCCCATGGCAGGAGGTCAGAACAAGACAGATGATCTTTAAGGCCCTTCCAACCAGAACCATTCTGTGATTCTGTGATGTTTAAGTGATTTTTTTTTTTTTTTTTTTTTTGAGGGGGACCAATTTAGCTTCTGACTCACTATATGACATCTCATCTCTGACTGGCATGTGGCCAAGGGTGGGACTGCAGCAGCAAACCCTCCCATCAGTTTTAAGTGCCATGAAAAGGTCCTTCAAGGTCAGTACCAGGCATTAACAGGGTGCCTGGCCTGGCAGCTGTGACCTTGGAGTTTCCAACACCTGATAACGTGCTCAGGAGAGTTATCTCTGCAGCAGAGGTACCAAACCACTCCCAAGCAGGGCTGACTGCAGCGGACAGCCCTTTCTTCCAGCAGGAGCACAACCTCATACAGAGATCTCTGGATGTTTTTCCCCTCTTTCTATTTTTAAATGTGCTCCAAGCTAAAATCTTCATTTTTCTCTTCAGTGATGCATGTGCCTGCATTTCCTCGAGCTGATATTCATTCCTTCCTCCCTTGTCTTTTCCAAGAAAAATGTCTTAACATTTGCAAAAAGCAACTATTGTTTTTGCACTTTAGAAATGTGAATGTGTCACTATAGCAATTATCTCTAAAACCTTACTAAACAGGCCTAATGCTGCTTAATAGGAACTTTGTTGCCTCTGAGCACTCATCTCTTCGTTAATGAGTCACTGCAAAGCACATTATCACTGGTGTCACTGTCTCAGTCCTGCTTCACTGCAGCTGGATGTCGCATTGCCACAATGCAAGCAGACCTCAGCCACGGATCTGCCCCGTGTGGGGCAAAAGCTCTGCAAGTTCTTCGTTAGATGTTGATGATAAGATGCAAGAAGACCAAATAAAACCAGCCACTGGGTAGCAGCAACCAGGTGAGCATGAGTACCCATTTCCAGGTGCCTGAGAGGCCTTGGTGGCTGGTCCAAAACCAGCCAGGAACAGGCTAATGACATGTGAAGGAGTCTGGGTTTGGAGATTATACTGCTGGGAAGAGGGACAAGGGACAAAACCAGCACGGACACTGAACACCTTGAGCTTTGAGGTGGTTCCTCAAGGCTGTAAAATCTGCCTTGCCCCTTAATTCCATCACTTGGTGACCAGCCCCAAGGAGATGCTCCCTGCTGTTACACACAGCATGAGTGAACACAGCAGATAAAACTCCAGCCAGCCTGGCCCAGTAAGCCCCAGTAAATAACCATGCACAAAAAGCTCTTTGTGAACCTTCTTCCTATGGCCTAGAAATGAGTTTATCTCAGTCATGCCTGATCACCCAGCTAGACCTTATTCATGGAGGAGTCCCCCAAGTTTTCCATAAGTAATCGTGCCTACAGGTAGAGTTTTTTGCGGGCATCAGTGAAGCTCTGCAAGGAGACAGCACCCTGAGTGATTTTAAGCTTGCACATCGAGGCCAGGTTGGATAGGTCTTGGAGCAACCTGGTGTAGTGGAAGAGGTTACTCTCATTGCAGGAGGGCTGGACTGGTTGACCCTTAAGGGTCCCTTCCTGCCCGAACCATTTGATAATTCCGTGAGCTCTGATGGCCGAAAGGATTGACCACTGAGCTCACAATCACCGGCAGAGCTGTGGTTTCTGTGTCTGAGTTCTACACCTATATCCCTTTTGTTAGGGATCACTTGTTAATGGGTTGAAATACCTGGTGCTTCCTGTGAGCTTAGATCATGTATGAGGAGAGTTACTCAGCTGTGGTAGGATGTAATTAAGCTTCTCCAATTAGCTATGCTGGTGCTCTCGGCTTCCTTATTTTCATAGAGTCATAGAATCCTGGAATAGACCTTTAAAGTCCAACCCACCTGCCATGAGCAGGGACACCTTCCACTAGACCAGGTTGCTCAGAGCGTATCTTGTCTACCATTCATGTGTGTTCCTGTTTACATGGGGATTGCACCAGAAAGGGCTGCAGAACTAGGTGAGAGGAGCTATTCTCTCTTCTGATGGCATTTCCCTGGACAAGGGTTAGGAAGGTGATACACAGATTTATCTGTCTTGCCTAGGAGGTGGTGACAGTCCTTGTGTCTGTCACCTGAAGGTTTCCCTTGAGCCCCGATAATCTCAAGTGTTTTAACTCATAACTATTATCAGGCACTTCCAGAATAGCCGGGGTGGGAAGACCTCCCCCGGGAAGCTTCCTGCCTGCTGCTCCCAGCTCTCGTGCTCCTGACAGAGAAATAATCTGCCAAGGTATTTCACTCTAGTGGCAAAAAGATTTGGGAAGTGCACAAGAGAGGCTAATCCTGGCATTCATCTCCACAAGGCTCCAAAACGTCGAGCCTCATCTACAGCTCTGAAAGGTGTCTTTGAGCCAGTCCCACCAGTGTGGTGCATTAGACTCCCTCAAAGCCAGCACACACATCCCTGGGCAGCCTCTGGGATGGGCAGTTTATCATTTGTCCCTCTGTGAGCCTTTACCCAAGGTCCAGATGATGACTCCTGGATCCCCATGCCCAGCCCAATCCCACGCCTGCTGCTCTGCTGTAGCCTTGCAATTCCTAAGCTATCTATCACAGCACATTTATTCTGACACCCCGTGAGTGCGCAGGTTAGTGCTGCTCTGCCAGGCTCAGCACAGGCTTCTAAATATATTAGTGAAGGGGAAAGATCTGGGATGGCTTCCAATTTTAACCAAGGTCACATTGGCGAGTGCTGGTGTGCAGCGCGAGGATATTATCCACAGCATCTTTCATCGAGCTGTATTCCAGCTGCATGCAGCGTTCCTGTGCTGCGACAGAAGGAAATGGGGAAGCATGGCAGGAGCAAGAAGCCCGGGAGATAACTAAAATTTTGCTGCGGGTGTGTTGTGTACCTCAGGATCTCTGCACCTCTAGTTATTTTTCTACCAAAAAACCCCAAACGCGAACCGTGTTGCTTACCTGCCTCAAACGGTAGACTCGGGCGTGATGTTTTTCAAAGAGCTCAGAGCTTTGGGCCCTTGGATTCATCCTAGCAGACAATTTTCCCATTAGGAGACAGCCAAATGCTCCAGGGAAACATACATTGCTGGAAACGGCACCTGCATTCCACATTTACCCAAGTCTCTTGATGATGCATCCTAAGAAGAGCTCTCTTCCTAGCCACAAGAAAGGGCTGGGAAAGTTTAGGCAAGGCCAAGGACTGGAGGTGAGACACATCATAGGAGAAGGTTTGAAATCCCCCCTCTGGCAGCGGTGACTCTGCGACTCTCTCCATGGGAAACGGAAGAGATCTGGACTTTTAATTGCAGTCCTGGACTGGAGGAGGAGACCCAGGAGGAGCAGAAAGAGTGAGGAATAAAGAAGAGGTGCATAATTTGAGAGAGTGCGGAATGAGGCTGGAGGCTCCAGCTGAGGACACAGCTCAGCAGAGGCCAGTTTATGAGCCTGGCAAAAAGGCATGAGGAGGTTTTACTCTTGTTGACTTTTGGGGTGGTTCAGGAGCCCCTTAAGTCTGGGGCAGCTTCCCCATTCCTGCAGCAGGGCAGTGAAGAGCCCTGTGCTCCTCCAAGAGTGAAGGGCAAAGTCTGGGGCAAAAAGGGACAGGTTGCCGTAAATTACCTGTCCATCTTTTCTAGGCTCAGTGACCAAGAGCTGTGCTGAGGTCTCACTTAACCCTGATAAATGTGGGGTTGAGAAGGATTCTGGGAACATCCTGGTGATGTGTTTTCTTAGGATTATTCATCCATGATGAGGCAGAAAATGGGGCAGGGGTTAAATTTATTTTCTTAAGGAAACTCCATCTTCTGCCTAACTCCCCCTCTAAAGCTATCAGATACATTTCAGGATGGTGAAGGGCTAGGAATCCCAAAGGTACCCTTATGCCTTAGATGCTAATAAAGCACTAGGTAGAAAAGAAAGACCTTTTCAGTGTCCCAGCAAGGGGAAGGCTGTCAGGGGAGGTTCCTGAGATGTGGATAAGGCAGAGCAGTGTCACGGAGACCCTTGGCCGCAGGATGAGCATCGGGCAGGCTGTGGAGGATCCAGCTGTGCCACCCTAATCTGGTTCTCTGAGGCCACACTTAGTTACTAATGTGGTTTGTCAGGAGAGAGGGCGATGTTTTATCTACTTGCCTCTATTTTTAGCTGCCTTGGGTCAGCAAAACGACTCAGACAGCAGCGCTGGGGGACCTGCATCTCCAGATCCAATTGTCCGGCTCTGAGCCATACCCTATGCAGATAGCAGCCTGAAATCAGTAATTCCTCCTTTCTTCCCAGCTCATCCTGCTACCACTGACCGGTCTCCACCTCCTCCTGATGGTCCCAGCTCGTGGCTGTGCTGTACTGCCCCAGCCTGACCGTGCAGAGATCTCCACACCTGGTGTCCCAGGTCCGCTTGTGGCACAGTCATAGCCTTGTTCCGAGGTTTTGCATGGGGGCTGAATGCCTGAGCACTGGGATGGAGGGGCACAGCCCTGATGGGCTGCCTGCATTTTGCTCCTGACCCCCTGCATTGGGACACCCAGGCAGAGGAGCAGCCCTGCTCTGTGAAACCCACAGGCTTTCCTCCGTCACGTGAAGAATTGAATTGTTATTAATGTGCCACAAGTGCTGGGAGGGGTTACAAAAGCTTTCTGTGTCTTTGTCCCCAAGTCAGGCTGTACCTGGAATGACTGCCGTGGCCTTTAGAGCAGCTGGTGTTCAGCATCAGTGCCAAAACCCTGCTCCAGTACAGCTCTGGGTCCCCGGTGCTGGCTGTAGGGCAGGGGCAATGCCAAGGATGTCAGTCTGCAGCTGTCCTTCCGTTCCATCCCTGAACAGAGGTTGAAAAATCAATGTCACAAGGCACAGTCAGAGCAGGGTTGCGTGGACTCTCTGAACTGAAGCATAGTTTTGGTCTAGAAATCATCTAACAGTGTCTTGCAAAATTCCAGGGTTTCATGAGCTGGACTGGAACAGAAATGCCACAGGCAGCGCTGCCAACCCTGAGCATTCAAATACCATGAGTCAGCCCCCCTGCTTCTCCCTGACTCTTCCAAGTCTCTTTTCCTTTCAGGGTTTGTTTTTTTTTAACAGTGAGGTTAAACTTGGTTCCTATTTTCCAGGTTTCTCTGTTCCTCTTCTCCCCCACCTTTTGGGGAGGCTAGAAACTTAACTGTTTTGGGAATGAGGTGGTTGTTTCTGTAATGAAGAGGAAATGCAATGCTCTAAGCCCCTGGAGCAGGGCCCTGAGTAACGTTGTTATGTGGCTTTATGATAAATTTGGGAGATTTGGCAGCGCTTCAGTCTGGCTCCTTGTTTAATTGCCTGCAGATCCTGCCTTGTCATTAACACAAGAGGTCAAGGTGCTGGCAGGAGTTCTGTGATTTGTGGAGGCATACTTAGCTTATAAAAACACCTCTGTCTTTGCCTCCCAGCGAGCCTTCCTTGTTCATCCAGCTGTTGCTGTTGTTCTCCCCCTCTCCCGAGCTCCTTCAGCAGACTCTTCCTTGCCTTTGTGAGGTGCCTTACGCAATGCCTGTGCTCAGGCACGCTTTTGGCCGGCTACACACCCACTGCAGCAGCATCTGGGTGTCCGAAATGCTCATTAAACTTGGTGTATTTTAATAATTGTGGTCCAGCAAGTGTTTTCTTTCTCTAAGGAAATGAAGCAGAGAGGATGGCAAGAGAGCAGAGCCCAAGGAGCATCCAGCAAGGTCTTTGAATAAAGAAGGAGCATCTGGCAGGATGCAGCACACATGCAACAAGCAGCACAAAAGTCTACTGAATTATAGAAATATTTAGGTTGGAAAAGACCTTTAAAAGCATCAATTTCAACTGTTCCCCCGCTGCCACCACTAAACCATGTTCCCAAGTGCCACTTCTACATGTGTCTGGTCTTTCTCAGTTCTCCCTGAAGATCAGGGTTCGAGGAAGCTGAGAATTTCCTCAAAACCAGGAGCTGCTCATTATTAATTGCTCTAAGCCCTGTATGATTCCTTTTGTCCACAAATGCTTACTACTTTCTGACAACACAACAGAAAGATAGTGCTCCAAAGGGACAGGTCTTGGCTAAGCAGCATCCAGCATTATAATTTTTTTATTACTTTGATTATTGAAGGGCTGACTTGCATGGGCTATTGTAGGATATTCTAGTGCTTGAAGGAAGGTGATAAAAAATATGGAGAGAGAGTTTTTACATGGGAAGATAGTAATAGGCAAGTGGGAAAGGTTTTAAACTGAAAAATGTGATATTTAGATTAGATATTAGTAGGAAATTCCTGTGTGTGAGGGTGGGGAGGCCCTGGCACAGGGTGCCCAGAGCAGCTGTGGCTGCCCCTGGATCCCTGGCAGTGTCCAAGGCCAGGCTGGACAGGGCTTGGAACACCCTGGGCTAGTGGAAGGAGTCCCTGCCCACGGCAGGGAGTGGAATGAGATGAGCCTTAAGGTCCTTTCCAACCCAACCCATTCAGTGATTCCGTGATGCTCCGTGCCCTGCTCTGCAATGAAAGCAGTCGCTGAGTCTCGCAGCAGCCCATCACTGACATTTCCAGGAGTGCTGCAGTCCCGGCTGTCACAGCTTGCCGGATCTGAAGGGGGTGCACAGCCCAGGGTGCTGGACCACGTTCCTGAAAGGACAGCTCGTTGGACCGCAGCGGCAGGAGAGCACAGCTGAGGCGGTGCGGTGCCGGGAGAGGGACGGGTGGAGGGATGGAGGGGTGGAGGGATGGAGGGATGGAGGGATGGAGGGATGGAAGGACGGAGGGACAGAGGGATGGAGGGACGGAGGGATGGAGGGATGGAGGGATGGAGGGGTGGAGGGATGGAGGGGTGGAGGGATGGAGGGATGGAGGGGTGGAAGGATGGATGCCGTCCGCAGTCTCTGGCACCCCTGTGTGGCCACCTGCGCAACCACAGCCCAGGCAACCACCTCAGCCTTCCCCGGCAGCAGCTCCCTGGCGAGGAAAGACCGGGAAGCATTTCTGAGGGGTCTGGAGGGGAGGTTGAATCCTGGCTGTCGAGGCAGCAAGTCCCTGTGAAGAATGGGAGCCCTGTTATCCTCTGTGGAGGGCCAAGAGTTCCTTATGGGCCCGGACACCAGGAGCCAAGAGAATCACAGGATTATAGAATCCCAGAATGGTTTGGGTTGGAAGGAACCTTAAAGCTCATCTCGTTCCACCCCCTGCCATGGCAGGGACACCTTCCACTGTCCCAGGGTGCTCCAAGCCCCGTCCAACCTGGCCTTGGACACTGCCAGGGATCCAGGAGCACCCACAGCTGCTCTGGGCACCCTGTGCCAGGGCCTCCCCACCCTCGTAGGGAACTATTTCTCCCCAGAGAAGAAGAGCTAAGGAAGGCACCAGGCTTCAGGGTTTCAGTGTTCCCCTGGCTGCTGTGTTCCTACAGCTGGGGCAGGGAGCAGGAAAATAAGCATTTTGTTACTTTGATTGACTGCCATCGGTGGAGATACAAACTGTACCTACACAGAGTGCTTACAGTGATAGCTGTAACTGGACTGAAATAGCAGAAAGCTGCTGTATACAGCTGTGGATGGTGTAGTAGTGATGCTTTTAGCTGGGCTTAACCCTCTTGTCCATCCTCCCAGATTATTTCCTTGGTAAAACAGCTGAGAAACCAAAAATAATGAAAAATGCAGCTGCAGTGCAGCCAGACCAGCACCAGGGAGCACAGCCAGGGTTGAGACCCCCTCTTTATCCAAAATCAGGAGGTCCCTGAGGTCTTCCAGTCCCTTTCCAGTCCTCCCCATCACCGGATCCCAGCAGGCAAGCAGGAGCCTGCTCCCACGGGGCCTGGCTTGGAGGCAGTGTGTTCCAGCCCCATGCCCTGAGCAATGGGGCCCCCTTCCCCCCTCGTTCATCTGGCCTCCACCTTATCCTGCTGTTTTTACCACAGTCCTCATGTTAAATCTGCTCACCAAGCTACTTCCTAACTTAATTTCCATTCCTAGGGAACTCATGAAAGGTGGATTTTCCCCAGCCCTGTTCCCTACCCCTCTTTGTGCCTCTTGGGGGAGTCACAGAAGCACTTGGAGGGGTTGCAAAGGTGTCAGGGTTGGGAGCAGGACGCTGATTTCTGGCCTCTTGACAAGCGCTGGCCAGAGGCAAGGGCAAGCCCTGAGAACATTGGTCGTGCTCAGGGACACAGTGAGCATGTGGCACGTCCAGCTGTGCCATGTGCTGTGGGCACTGGGGCTCTGTGTGCCGGTGAGGGGCCCTGGAGCAGCTGTGCTCAGGGAGGGGATGAACAAGAGCAAGAAGACCCTGGACAGACTCCTCTCCAAATAGTGGAGAGCATAGATAAGAGCCCCTGGGCACAGAGGAGGACCCAGAGCCTTGGCTCAGATGCACTTGGAGAAAAAGATGACTCTGTGGGCTCAGTGTCACTCCAGTGCCACCAAATGCCATGCTCTGTGTGGCACCATGGCCATTGAGAGGGTGCTGTGGCCACTGAGAGGTTACTGTGGCCATCAAGGGGGCATCTTGGACATCAAGGGGGCACTGTGGCCATTGAGGGGACATCTGGGCCAAGCAGAGCAGCCTGTGCACCACCCACCTCATCAGCACCCATCAGACCACCAGCTTCATCAGTCACAGGCAGATGGAAGGTCCTCATCCTAAAATCCAAGGCTCTCTTGGTTTGGGTTGCTGGGTGGATGCAAGAGAGTCCTGGCACAGAGCAGGGCTGGGACCTGGCCAGCTGCTCCAGCAGGGAGGTCAGCTCCACATGGACATAGCCCTGGAGTATTTCCTGTGTGTGGAAGAACTTCCTGATGTCCCACCAGACCTTGGCTTGCTGGCAGAGTTCTGCACATGGAAATTATTTGTCATTATTTGAAATAAGCTGCAGCCCCAATTACATCTCACAGCACTTTCCCCAGTGCGAATGGTGTTCAGGGAAGGGGAAGAGGTTTTGAGCTCTGCCCACAAAGTCTGAGAGCAGAGAAAATACAGTGACATATGGGTATGGAGACAGCCCCTGGAGAACAAAATACTCATTACTTCCAGGGGAAGAATAAGACAGCATCCACAGGATGTTGAAGAGCAAGTTAAAACAAATTTTAAAGTATCTTCTTGCAAAGATGCAGCTATGGGACTTGCTGCTGCAGTGTGGCTCTGCCTTCTCCTCTCCAACCCTGGCTTCAGGAAGGCCCTGAGCTGTGCTCCTGGAGGAGGGGGTGGCTAGAGGAAAATGAGTTGGGAGCTGCATCCAATGCACACCCGTGGCTGCTGGAAGCCTGGTCACTTCTTCATGTGCTGTTCCTGGCGTTTCCCCAAGCAGTCCCCATCCCTAAAGGATTAGGAGGTGATACCTGTCCCTGTGGTGGGGGGCAGAGCCTGTTGTACCACCCTGAGCTCTGCAGCCAGGCTGACACCTGGTCTGCAGTGGGTCTGACCACAGCGAGCCCTGGAGGGATCTCACAGGGATGCCTTCAGCCTCCCAGTGCCTTGGGCAGGGGAAACCATCCCCAAACTGCTCTCAGGAGCTCAGGACCCTGGCTGGGTGCTGAAATCTCAGCGGTGAACATCTCTGCAGCAATGGGAGCTGCCTCAGCATCTGGAATGCCCAGATAAATCCAGCCTGCCATGTGAGATAATGGGGACTGGAGCAGGTGCAGTGGGATTTTCTGGTGATCTCCATCATCATCAGTGCATTTTTCTGGATGGCCATTCCCTTTCCCAAACTTTTCCCTAAAGTAGTGCTACCTGTTAAAGCTCCAAGCTTTAAATCTTCGTCTGACACCCCTGCTAGGATGGTCTGGCCCTGAGGTGGCAAAGGGACCCACTTGCTTGTCACAGCTATGGGTGGCTGGGAGAAGGAACATCTCCAGGGATGGGTGGGAACACACATGCTGGGAACACACATCCCCACCACTCTCAGCATCCTTACCACTCTCATCCCATTATCAGCAGTCTGGATGAGGGGATCGAGGGCACCCTCAGTCAGTTTGTAGGTGACACCAAGTTGGGTGGGAGTGTTGGTCTGCTGGAGGGCAGGAAAGCTCTGCAGAAGGACCTGGGCATGCTGGATCCATGGGCTGAGGCCAGTGGGATGAGGGCCAACAAGGCCAAGTGCCGGGTCCTGCTCTTGGGTCTCACCAATCCCATGGAACACTCCAGGCAGAGGGGCTGGAAAGCTGGGAAAGGCCCTGGGGGTGCTGGTGCCAGCAGCTGGACATGAGCCCAGGGGTGCCCAGGTGGGCAAGAGGCCAATGGCCCCTGGGCTGTCCCAGCCATGGGGTGGCCACAGCCCCAGGGCAGGGCCCGTCCCCTGTGCTGGCACTGCTGAGGCACCTCCAGTGCTGGGGACAGCTCTGGGCCCCTCAGGACAGGAGAGACATTGAGGGGCTGGAGCGTGTCCAGGGAAGGGAAGGGAGCTGGGGAAGGGGCTGGAGCCCCAGGAGCGGCTGAGGGAGCTGGGAAAGGGGCTGAGGCTGGAGCAAAGGAGGCTCAGGGGAGACCTTGTGGCTCTGCACAACTCCCTGACAGGAGGGGGCAGCCGGGGGGGGTCGGGCTCTGCTCCCAGGGAACAGGGACAGGAGGAGAGGGAACGGCCTCAGGCTGCTCCTGGGGAGATTCGGGTTGGATATTGGGGAAAATTCCTCCATGGAATGGGCTGTCCATCCCTGGCAGAGCTGTTCCATCCACAGCAATGCTGGAGTCCCCATCCCTGGAGAGGTTTAAAAGCCGTGGCACCTGGAGACATGGACAAGTGGTGGCCTTGGCAGTGCTGGGGGAATGGTTGGACTCAATGGTCTTGGAGGGGTTTTCCAACCTAAATGATTCCATGATTCTACGATCTTCCCATGGGATATTCCACAACACTGGGAGGTCCCATCTGTGCCATCCCCATGGTGCTGCAAGGAAAGGTGTGGGAGATGCTCCTGTGGGTTGACGAGGGAAGGGTCCCCTGTGTCATGTGGCTGGAACTGGGAGCCGTGGGTGTGCGGACAGAGGTTGTGGGGTGCAGCAAGGGGTTGGGGGTGCAGGCAGGGGTTTGTGATGGGGGCAGGTTCGGGTTTGTCGTGCAGGAAGGGGGTCACGGGTGCAGGCAGGGACGGGGATTGCACACAGGGGTTGA
>VZRV01005221.1:198-24714 GCA_013398115.1 Falcunculus frontatus | reverse complement strand
CCCCAGGCTTCCACCAGCTCTGGAGCTGATCCTGCCCAGCCCCAGGCTTCAGCCACCCCCACCCCTGTTTCTCCTTCTTTGTCAGGCCGCTTCCTCCCCGAGGGGCAGCCCCAGGGGTGGCTGTGTCTGCGGAAGCTCCTGTTCTTCAACCTCTCCGTGCTGGAGGAGGGCGAGCGCTTGACCATGGCCCAGCTGGAGCTCCAGTTCCACCACAACTCCTACCACGCCCCCAGCCAGGGCCAGGTTTTGGAGCTCCGGCTCTACCAGGTGTCCCCCCGGGGGCTGCCCCAGGCCGGCCGGAGGCCGCTGGTGGAGCGGTCATTTGTCCAGCTGCACAAATCTCTCCTCTTCAACCTGAGCGCGGCGGTGAAGGACGGGAAGATGCCGGGCAGGAGTTTGGCCTTGGTGCTGGAGATTTCGGCCAGCGGCCGCACCGGGGACGGCGGAACCCAACGGAGCCTCTGCGCCAGCACCGACGCCTTCGCTGCCACCTCGCTGCTGGTGGTGACCCTGGGCCAGCAGTGCCAGGCCCCTCGCAGGAGGAGAAGCGCCCCGAGCCCCTCGGTGACCCCCAGCACTTTGTGCAAGCCCCGCCGGCTCTACATCAGCTTCAGCGACGTGGGCTGGGAGAACTGGATCATCGCCCCCCAGGGCTACCTGGCCAACTACTGCCGAGGGGATTGTCCCTTCCCGCTGGCAGCTGAGCTCAACAGCACCAACCACGCCGTGCTGCAGACCATGGTGCACTCGCTGGACCCCCAGGGCACCCCTCAGCCCTGCTGTGTCCCCGTCAGGCTCTCCCCCATCTCCATCCTCTACTACGACAACAGCGACAACGTGGTGCTGCGGCACTACCAGGACATGGTGGTGGATGAGTGTGGCTGCAGGTAGAGGGGTTTGTGGGGGGAAGGATGGAGAGAGGGGTGGGTGGATGGATGGAATAAACCTGGGTGTGTGAAATCCCCGCTGTGTTGAGGCAGTTTCGGAGCGTCGGGGACTCGCCTCTGCACTGGGGTTGGTCTGGCACTAAGGGGATGTTGTTGGAGTTGGTTTAGAATGAGTTTGGGATGGGTTTATGGGATTATGACCAAGCCTGGTGCTGGTTCACTTCTCCACGGGTGATGGTGGCACTGGGCTGTGAATCCCAGATTTCCCTTTTGCTCTCGTGCCAGGCACCCCCAGGGTTGTAGCTTTTGGGTTTTTGGCTGAACTCTGCAGATTTCTCAGGGCATAAATGACTTTTCTGGGTGAAATGGGGTTGGGGGTTCCCTGGGGTGTGATCCAGCTGCAGGGACAGGGATGGGGTGATGAAATCCCTTCCCAGGGGAGGCAGAGCCAGGCAGGAGCTTTCTCTTGTGCTGTGGGGGCTGTTTTTAGGGTGTGGTTGGTGATGGGGTGGTTTAGGGACAGGGGTTGTGTTGGGTGGCCGAAGGCAGCGGAGGCTTTGCCTAAAAAAATGGAGGTTTTGCCTAAAAAATGAAGGTTTGCCTAAAAAAAATTGGAGATTTTACCTAAAAAATCCCCTGGGAGCCACGTGCCAAGGGCAGGATCCTGCAGGAAATGTGGCTGAGGGAATTCAGGGGGGCTTGGTGGGGTCAGTGGCATCTCCTCCCCTCCCAGCCTGCTTCGAGTCAGTATTAATTTACCTCATTTGCAAATCGATGAGCCCGGGCTGTCCCTGAGTGTCCCAGGGCAGGAGCCAGGTGGCAGCCGAGCCTCAGGCAAGGGCAGAGCTCTGCACAGTTGTGCTTTTTTGGGTTATTTTTGTGCTTTTTGTTGGTTTTTTGTGCTGGCTGCGGGCCCCAGGCCCTCGCAGTGGTGTCACTGAGCTCTTCACGGGGCAGGATGCAGCAGCAGGGACCCGAATTTGTGCCACTTCCCATCCTTGGCCACTTTTCTTCCACTTCCAGCACGTGGGCTCCGAGTTTTCCAGAGGTTTGGAGCCCGGGCCCAGCTCCTGAGCTGTTCCCTGAGTGTGTAAAGCCACCAGAGCGAGGCTTTTCTGTCACCATTTTTGGGATTTTGGGGGAACTGAAAAGGAATCCGAGTTAGACTTGAATTATTTTTCTCTTTATTTTTGAACTGTGAAACGTGACCCCGTAGTGCAGCTTCGGTTTCTTTGCTGTTTTTGTAGCCATGTGGTGTCTTTGAGGTCTGATGAAGTTTTCCCACCTCCTCCTCCTCCCCCCCCAGGGGAAGCACTGAGGGTTTAACCACTGTGGGTCCCCTGTGATGGTGGTTTTTTTGTTTAACACCTCAAATGTGGAGCTGAAGACCGAGCTTGGAGCAGCTTTAGTTGGACTCACATTCCCAAATCCAGGTGTTTCCCACCCAGCCCTGTGCTCTGCTCCATTTCAGTGTTTTAAGGGCTTAACTCCAGCCAGCAAGAGCCATTTAATCCTGGTTTAAGATGGGCAGGAGCAAGAAAACCTTGTGAGTATTCCTGGGTTTGTCCCTGTGGCCACCCAGGACAGGAGCTGGGGTCACCCTGGCGTGAGTTTGTGCCCAGGGCGGTGCCAAGGCCAGGCTTAAACCCCTGCCCCGACCCCCCCAGGCCCAGCTTTGAGCCCCCACCCCTGAGCCCAGCAGGGCAAAGCCATTTCTGTGTTTCCTGCAGGGCAGGGGGAGCTTCCAGGCTGGGCTGGGCCCCTCCAGCTTCCCCCAAATCCTGGGGTTCCCACCCCCTGCTCGGGCTGGAAGAGGGTGGGGGCACTTCCCAGTTTTCCCAGTTGAGTTGCTCACCCTCTCTGCTATGCACACCCCCACTTTTTGTACTAGTCCGTGTTTAAAAAGAGTAATAAACTTGAAGTTTATACAATCAGACTAAAGCTTTAATGAACGTTGCATGGTTTCCTCATTGAAACTTAAGGGGCCACCTTGAATGCAAGAGCTGTTTATTGGTATTTTTTTATTGATGACAAACAGGTTTTAAAACAAAACTGAGACCAAAAAAAAAAAAAAAAAGAAATTAATCAAAAAAAAAAAAAAAAAAAAAAAGAAGAAGAAGAGTTTTAACACCGTGCTAGCACTGATGTCTGGATTTGTAAAACTCAAGAGTTTTAACTGCTACAAAGGAAAAAACCAGCACGAAGCAGAGGCAAGCATTCCCAGCAGTGAAATAAAGGGGTGAGGGCAGAGGAGGGGGCTACATTACTCATGGATAGCTTTGCACAGAGGGGTCCAGCTTAAACCTATCAGAAAAGTCTACGCCACTACGCAGCCTACGAAGGAAAAAAAAATTAAAAAGCCCTTCGGCAATGTTAATAAATAAAACAGTCCATCTCACAAGGAAGGAAGGTGGCCTGTGTCTCCATTCTTTCACTGTTTTAGAAGTCTAAACTCTGGAGGCTTTGGATGAGAAAAGAATGGGTTTTTGTTAGTTGAGTTTTTGTGGTTTTTGCAGTTTCTGGAGCTGCCCCCGGAGGTTGGGGGAGCACGTCCCTCCCGGGCTGGGGGTGTTCCACACCAGGTCAGACACTCGGGGCAAATCCAGCAAATCCAGGGCAAGGATCTACAGGAAGGACAGGAATGAAAGGGCTTCCCCCACTCTGGGTACAAAAATGGGGTTTGAGCTGTTTGAAGTACATTCACATGAGAGGTATTTTGAGTTTCCCCCCCTCAAAAAAAAGACTAGAAACACTTGGAGCCCTTAAGAGTGTAAAGCTAACTTCACTCCAGCTTGAGGAACACCCAGGTTATGGATCAATCTCTGCTGCTGCTGCTGCTGCCAATTGGGAGGTAGAGGTTATTCTAATTTAGGGATCTGCTAAAAAAAACGGGTCTGGAGGAATCGTCAATTCTCTCTGCGCTGTTTCTAGAAAGGTTCTGGCAGAAATAAAAAGCTCCCAGTGTTCCCCTATGACTGTTTGAAGACATGGGTACGACTCAGAACGTGGATGGCTTCTCCTCGTGTGCTGCTCTCAGCCCTGATCCCAGCCAGGCTGGCACAGCCACGGCCACTCCCCGAAAGCTCCAACGCCTCAAAATCTGTCCCCTGCCTGCCTTAGGAGCCACCCCAAAGCCTGACCCATTCTCTCCCATTAAACCCAGCTCTCTCTCAGAGGCCACCTTCCACCACCTGCCTGCTTTGTCCGTTTGTCCATCCTGCTCCTGCAGTGGCGTGGAGTCTTTACTTCCCAACCAAAATAATCCCCAGTTTCCACTACTCCTCCCCCAAATCCGTGGGGACCAAAGCAGGCCTTTGGCTGCATCTTCCCTCCAGGGCCGAAGGGCACAGGAACCCGTCCCCTTTCAAGCATAAAGTTCATCTTACAGAAAGGCTGTTTTTCACAGAGTAGAGTCCAGACAGTTGCCAATTAAAGCATACAGAAAACACTTTGAAACCCTCCTGCTCGAGCACGCAGGCTCCTCTCACTCTAACTGCTATCCCATGTAGGAAGAAGAGGCTGATTGCTGCAACTTTAAATCACACTGAAAGTTCTCAAGGTTGGTGCTCTAATTTTTGTTTGAAACTTTTTTTTTTTTTGGTTTTTTTTTTTTTGAAGTTTTTTGTAATATAAGCTTCTCAGAACAAGGATCTAAATCTCCCAGGTCCACCACTAAGAATTCAGAGACAAAACTTCTTAAAAAATTCAGTGCTCCTTTTGAAAGAATCTCTTTTAAAACCACCTCGTTCAGAATGTGGGCGACACGATGACACAAATTTCAGAGCCAGTGTTGGACAACAAAACCTGCACCTCAGAGTTGAGCAGCAGCTGGATTTCTGCTTGGCTGGCTGTCACCCAGTCAGGGACTCTCTCTCTCTCTTTCTTTTTTCCCCCCCTCTCTCAGATACTCTGCTTCTAAAATGTAAACAGTTACTGCTAAAATATTTTTAGTACCCCTTGCAAAAGGAGCCCAACTCTGAGATGAGGGTTTTCCTCTCTCCATCCGCTCTGAAAAGTTAATGCCCTGCTCGCAAAGAGAAGTATGGAATGAAGTGAAACCTGCTTTTAAGGCCCTTCTCTGGAGCTGGGGGTGACTGGGGGAGCAGGGACTCAGCTGACCACTCCTGTTGGGGTGAGTTCCTTCCCAGTGAGGCGCCAGCCAGTCCTTCAGGGCTCTCTCTCCTCTCGGTCAGTCTCCTTGTCTCAGTGAGCTCTAGCAGTGGCTCTCTCGCGCGCTCCTTTCTCTCTCTCTCTCTCCTCTCCGTTGGTTGGTTTCTTTCTCCTGTTGCTCTCACACAGTGGTGCTTCAGTTTTAGCAGTGGAAAACAGGTATCCATTTTATTTTATTTTTTTTATTACCCAGAATAAAATGCTGATGAACTAAGCTCCACACAAGCTTAGCTCTTCTTCCTCAACCTGGAGGCAAAACGAGAGTTTGGTTAGGGGTGGTTCTGCTCATCCAAACCTTGCCCAAAGGGTTAAATCAGGGGGAGGGGACAGTTTAAATCAGGGGGAAGGGACACAGGGGGGTTCTTACACTCTAATACTGTGACAGTCCCGTCACTCCACCATGTTGATATGCACGTTCCCCCTGGTAAGTTGAGTCCTGTGACAGCGCCACGTCAATCTGGGATTTAAACTCATCACCAAGGTAACTGTCCTGGAAGGGAAAAGGTGAGGGAAGCCTCCAAGTCAGTGTCAGCTCAAGTGCAAAGCAGAAGCAGGTTAATGATAAAGCTGAGAGGGTTTGATTGGTTTCTTAAAATCTGCTTTTTTCGGTGCAGAATTTCCCCGAATTAAGGATTTTTTGAGCTGCTCATCAGCTCAAAGTTAAGCCCCAGCTGAAGCAACGTTTCACTTTCATGCCCTTGTGCACTTTGAGAGTTCAACAGTGCAGGGTGTAAATGCTGCAGCTGAGTCACCGAGAGCAGTTTCAATTTCATTTCCCTTAGGAAGGAGATGTGCAAGGCACGGATCACAAACCCCAGGAAAACCTCCCGACATCCCTCCAGCCACGCTCACCTGGGATAATTCCGGTTGGGAGAGCCCAGGCTGACTCATCTGTGAGGGCTGACTCATGGAGATATAGCCCTGAGTCAGGGGGCCCTGGGAGAAAGGCTGGGACACCACATCCTGGCTGGCCTGGCTGTTGGGGAGGTTGGACTGGCTCGTGCCAGGGATCCCAAATCGATTTTTCTGTCGCCCGCCACGGCCGGTCTTTCCTTTGGGAGCCCCACGGCCTGGAAAAGAATTCATCCCACCCAACAGTCAGAGGTTTTATAGGTACAAACCCATTTTTTTTTAGGAGATTTGATCCCTTCTGAGTGGCTCCTGGCCACTTTTCCCCCCTGTACCTGCAGCGGGGCCGTTGGCCTGGCCGAAATAGCCTGGGGGTGGCATCGGGGGCATCACGAGGTTGAAGGGGATGGGAATGTTCATGGCAGTGACGTGGCTGGGGCCAGCACTGATCATCCCAATCTGGTCGTGGGTTTGGAAGTACATGTTGGATGGACGCCCTGGGAAAGGAGGAAAAAAGCACAGGGATTGCAGGAATCCTGAGGATTTCAAGATCAATTCCTAGGCCTGATGTTAACAGGGTGGAGCAGTCGTGGAAAAGGACGAGCTCCCAGTGCCAAGAGGCACAAGTATTTCTGCCTGGCTGTGTTTATTCCACACCTGGAAATCCTATAAACTCATCTAAAACATGCCCATTCCCACAGTTCCTCTTTACAGCATCATCTGAGATTCCTGAAATGCTTCTCACACTCCTTTTTCCCCTCATTTTGTGCTTGTTCCGCACACATCAGGTTGGGAGTCTATTTACAGAGAGCAAAATCCAGGCAGACCCTGAAGGTTTTCAGCCCTCAAATTCATCCCGAAGATTTTCAGCCCTCAAATTCATCCCGAAGATTTTCAGCCCTCAAATTCATCCCGAAGATTTTCAGCCCTCAAATTCATCCCGAAGATTTGCAGCCCTCAAATTCATCCCGAAGATTTTCAGCCCTCAAATTCATCCCGAAGATTTTCAGCCCTCAAATTCATCCCGAAGATTTTCAGCCCTCAAATTCATCCCGAAGATTTTCAGCCCTCAAATTCATCCTGAAGATTTTCAGCCCTCAAATTCATCCCAAATATTTCAGCCTCAACTTCGTCCCAAACATCTTCAGCCCTTAAACTCATCCCAAACATTTTCAGTCCTTAAATTCCATATTTTTCTGTAGTCTGAAGTTTAAAACTTTAACAAATGGAAAAGTTTAACAATTTTAAAAGCTTTCCAGAAGTTTCAAAGTTTGAAGTGTGTAAGATGTGACACCTCAGGGGCTGTTTAGGGGAAGAATAAACCCAAAAAAGTGAATTTTGGGGATTTCTTTTACCTTGGCTGCTGCGGTCGTAGACAGAGCCTGGGATGATGGCCTCTCGTGCATCATACATGGCAGTGGTCATGAAACGGGCACCCTGCAGAGATTTTGGGAATTAGGCACTCATCCTATTTTTTTTTCCCAGAAAAACCTTGCACTGCAACCTCAGTGGAAGTTATTTGAGGTAAAAATCCCCGGTAAAACTCCACAGATCACACAAGTGTTGAAGAAACATTAATTCTAATACACAGAAAACCTTGAATTATTATTTCAGCCACATCTTGAACACCAAAAATAAGATTTTACAGCAGCCTCCCCCAAACTGTGAAATATTTGATGAGTTTTCAGTCTGTTCTGAGGCCCTGAGAATTCCCTTGCTCTATTCAGTGTGCTGTAGTGGCTGCCAAGCTCCCCCAAAATAAGCATTTATTTATGTTAAAAATCAAGTATAAAACTTGCAGCTTGAGGGTTAAAGTGAGCTTGCCCTTCTTACACAAACCAGTTCCTTTATTTCATTTGCCTCAGAATTTACCCCTCATAAAATCCTCCCATTAAAAAGAAATAATGAATTTCTCTCAGCCTGGGGACAGCAGCAGCAGCAGCTGCTTCCCCCTGAAGTCACGCTGCATCAAAAGGCAGCAAAAAATGGAAACTTCTGGGGGTGTGAGGCTGTGTGGGTGGCTCATTGCACCCATTTTATGATTAATTAATCCATCAAGGCCTAATTGGCTGCTGTCAGCAGCCCTGAGGGCCAGGGGAGGTCACTCACGGGGTTGATGGTGTTGACGAGCTTGCGGGGTTTGCTGAACTGCATGAGGCTCTCCCGGAGGTTGTTCAGGGGCCCCTCCACCAGCACCTTCTGCTCCTTGTAGTAATTCAGGAGGTGATTCCAGAGGGGCTGCTTGGACAGGGCTTTGGGGTTCCCAACGATGATCACCCCATACCTGTGCAACAGCAGAGGAAGCAAAATTAACTCGGTTACAAATTAAAGCCACGCTGATGTCGGAACAGCCCCTGGGTTCTTCTCTCTGGCAGCAAAATGGAAGCTCCAGGAGGAGCCTGATGCAACTGGAATTGTTTACAGCAGTCATTTCCAGAGGGTGGCACAACACCTGGAAGGAGATTGCTGCAGCCAGTTTCTCAATCAGCACAAACTTCCTCCTTGAGGCTTGCTCTGTGCTCAACCAAACCACCCTGTGCTGGTTTTAAAGCTTGGAGACACCAGGAAAACCAAGCTGCATCATGCTGGGTTCCTTATCAGCCTTTTTGGAATCAAATCCATTAAAACAAGCAAAATGGCCAAAAAATGGTTGCTGGAAGTGATAAAGAAGCAGAGGAAGGGAAGGGATCTGTCCTGAAAATGGGAAGGACAAGATGGCTTCTAAAATCAACTGATGCCAAATGGTGACAGGGGCTGAGATGAGCAGATGAAAATGGCACAGAATGGGTTGGGTTGGAGGGACCTTAAAGCCCATCCAGGGCCTTGGATACTTCCAGGGATCCAGAAGCAGCCACAGCTTCTCTGGGAATTCCATCCCAGTCCCTTCCTCACCCTCACAGCCAGGAATTCCTTCTCAATATCCCATCCAACCCTGCCCTGTGGCAGTGGGAAGCCATTCCCTGTGTCCACCCCTCTCCCTGTTTCCTGCAGCTCCCTCCCTGTGCCCAGTTTCCCTTTACCTGGCTCTTGTCAGGGCCACGTTGAGCCTCCTGGGGTCGTTGAGGAACCCGATTCCCTGGTGTTCGTTGGCCCTCACACAGGACAGGATAATGAAATCCTTCTCCCTGCCCTGGAAGGCATCCACACTCGCAATTTCCACTTCCTGGAACAGAGGAAAACACGTAAATCACGGAAGCAAAACAGCTCTGCCACCACCAGGCACTGCCAAAGGCCCTGGCCACGCACTGAACCTTCCCCTCATCTGAGAAAAATGTTGTTTTTGGAGTGGGGGATGATTTGGTAATTCCTCTGGGCAATGAACAGCTTCCCAGAGGGGAACAGAGAGTCTTGGTTTAGGAGAAATTCCTTTCATGTTCAGCGCTTGATGGTTCTCCTATTTCCCCCAAAACTGTGGAAAGCAGCTTTTTGCTGAGGGTGCTGCCAAAAAAGTTCTGACTGTTCCAAAATTTTGTAGGATGAGAGCTCCAAATTAGCTCTGAGAAACCTGAATCAGAGGGACACATCATTCCTGGCACAAGGAAAAGTATTTCCACCAAGTCTCCCTGCAGTGAAAACACTGCTCAAGTTCTCAATCTTGCAAAACAAGACCATATTAAACATAATAATTGTCCTGTTTGTAGCAGCTCATTTTTATGTTTGGTGGAGGAGTTCACTGCTGGCAGGACGTGTTCCCAAGCAAATAAATGGTGTGACCACCAGGATTTATTTGCTTGATTTCCTGCACGTCCCTTGGCACAGGGAGCTGATGAAGGCATGAGGTTTTCCACAGCTGGAGCCCCAGTGACCTCTCCCTTCTGTGCCTCAGAGCCATTTGTTGGAGGCTCTTTCCACACAGATTTTAGCAGGGCTTCCTCCTTTACCTGCTCCCACTGGCACCTCCTAACTTTTCCCCTTGATTTTAACCAAAACCAGCTTAAAAACTCAAAAATCAACCAACACAGACCGAGCCTGAAGACGGAGCAAACATAAAAACATTGAGAATTTCACAATCTGTGCCTTTTGGGCTTCTGTGCAGCCCAGTACCTGGTAGAGCTTTGTGTGCAGGGAGCCACTGAACTGCATGTACTGCACCAGGTAGGAGCGCTGCCCCTCGTAGGGGGTGATGATGCCAATCTGGTCAGGTTTGGCCCCAGCCTTGAGCAGCTTCGTGGTGATCTTCTCCACGTTGGCAGCTTCCGTCCTGGAAAGGCAGATTGGGTCAGCCAAGGAGGATCAGGGCATTAGGGCTCAGTTTTTAGCATGTTAATGGGATCTAAAAGCCTTCCACATGAGGATGCTTCAGTGGAAAGATCAATTTTGCTCAAGCACCGCAATTAATTTGGCTCGAGCTCTGCAGGAACGTTCAGCACCGTCACCTCCTCACTCAGGACAGGCACAGAGGAATTTGGGCCAAAAGCAACATCTCAAAGGTCTCAGAAGGACACAAATTTCACCTCCACCTTCTCAGAATTGCACAACTGGACTTGCTGGAACAGCAAAACCCCCCAGTTCCAAATGGAATTTCTTGCTGGAGTTAAACGTACACGTGTAACTTTTATCATCAACATCATTCCAAACATCCCCCAGATCCTTCAGCTGCTTTATCTTAAAGCTTTAAATATAGAATGTTTTGAATGTCAATGCCCCCTATCAGCCAACTATTGTGCTGTTTGTTTGTGCACAATCTGCTGCACTGTATCCAGTCTTGCACATGCTGCTCAGGAAACAGACTGAGATTAAAAATATCTCAGCTGATTATTTTTTTCACAAGTTGGGCTGGTTTCCCTGCCAGGCACATGAACAATCATGACCCAAGAGGAGCAAATTTTAAGTTTATTTGTTGACAAAGAAGTTGGAATGTGCAGAAAAAAGGGATAGGGAAAATAAAGTTCATTTCCATCCCTTTTGCAATGCCACCAAAATCTGAGATTTAGGATTCTGCTTCAGGAGTTATTGGAATTCAAAATGTGACTTGATCAGCATTTCCTGCTGGCCCAAATTCATCCACATCAGGCACTTTATCATCCCCTGCTCCTTCTACACCCAGTGAGGGAAGAACTCCTGCACAAAACAATCCCAGCCCACTCCAGCTCTCAGCTGCTCCCACCTGGTGCCTTTTTCTCCTGGTTTGCTATAAAAGGAGCCCAGAGCAAACCAACTCTGAAACACAGCTCAGGCTGCACCCCCCTTGCTGGCAGCTTTTATTAAAGCAGCAAACGAGGTTTTATTCACTGACTGAGGGATCACCAGCCCTGCCCTGCACACTGAGGCCACGTTCAGATATCACCTCACCTGTTTAAGTAAGAGGTGCCCGAGCTGGCAATCTCCTCCTGTCCCTGGGTCACGTAGAAGAACATGGGTTTGTCAGGCTGGGGCCACTGGAAATCAAAGCCTTTCTTCACCCTGTCAGCTGAGGAGCACAAGAACAGGGAACACAACAAATCAGCAACACCGCTTCGCAATTTCCACATCAAAGCTCCTCCAAACGAAGCGCGATGCAAATTTTTTTTATTCCAAACCCTAACCCAGATGAGGGAAAGCCTGCTTTGATCCCTGCTGAGGGGAAGGGGGGTTTGCAGGAGCCCCTTACCTGCGGTGACCCCGTTCTGGAGCGATCCCTCGTAGAAGATGTTGGAGGGGAAGGCGCTGAGGGCGGGGTGCATGCGGTACTGCACCTGCAGCCGGATGGGCCGGATGCCCAGCACCACCAGCCTCTCAAACAGGGACTGGGACAGCCCAGCCTTGGCAGCCTTCTTGCACATCACCACAGGCCCCAGCTGGCAGTGGTCACCCACCAGGATCAGCTGTGGGAACAGTTTGGGGATAGCTCAGTTTGGTTGTTGGAGCTTGTTTAGAATAATAAAAATATCCTGCTGGGAAATATGGGATTGTGATTTGGGTTGGGAGGATCCTAAAGTTCAGCCAGTGCCACCCACTGCTCACCTTCCACTGTTTCAGGGTGCTCCAAGCCCCGTCCAGCCTGGCCTTGGGCACTGCCAGGGATGGGGCAGCCACAGCTGCTCTGGGAAATCCATTCCAGGGCTCCCCCACCCTCGCAGCCAAGAATTCCTTCCCAATATCCCATCTAACTCTGCTCTGTGGCAGTGGGAAGCCATTCCCTGTGTCCTGTCCCTCCATTACTTGTCCTAAGTCCCTCCCCAGCTTTTCTGGAGCCCCTTTAGGCCGTGGAAGGGGCTCCAAGCTCTCCTTGGAGCTTCTCTTCTCCAATTTGGCCTTGGACACTTCCAGGGATGGGGCAGCCACAGGTTCTCTGGGCAACCTGTGCCTCACCTCCCTCACAGACAACGATTTCTCCTGAATTTCAAATCCAAACCCACTCTCTGTCACTTTAAACCATTGCCTGACATATTAGGAATTAATCATTCTGACTTGTGATAAGCTTCAGATCTCCCCAAAGGCTCAGAAACCTTTAGTGTCACTCTCTCTGCAGCTGATCATTTTAATGTAAAAATCTTATTCAATCTCTAGATTGTTCCAACAGCACCAACACCTTCCAGGCCACGGCAACAGAAAACTAACAGGGCTAACCCAAAATTAATAGGGCTAACCCAGAACTAACAGGGCTAACCCAAAACTAACAGGGCTAGCCCAGAACTAACAGGGCTAACCCAAAACTAACAGGGCTAGCCCAGAACTAACAGGGCTAGCCCAGAACTAACAGGGCTAGCCCAGAACTAACAGGGCTAGCCCAGAACTAACAGGGCTAGCCCAAAATTAACAGGGCTAACCCAAAACTAACAGGGCTAGCCCAAAATTAACAGGGCTAACCCATAACTAACAGGGCTAACCCAAAATAAAATCAGTTAGGTTTATGCTGTGGAAAAGGAAACATTTTGTGTGCCTACACTGGGAATGTGACAGCTCAGTGCTGCTTCCTGCTGCATTTATAAACTCCTTTTTAGGGGGAATCCAGGGATTTACCTGCTTTGCCCCCAGGACCACGGGCACCATGCACTCTGGCTCGGTGGCCTGCGTGCTCTCGTCGATCAGGATGGAGCGGAACTGCATCTTGGCCAGTCTGGGATCTCCAGCTCCCACACAGGTGCAGCAGATCACATCTGCATTCTGGGACAGGGAGGAAGCAGGGATCAGCACTGGGATATCAGCACACAGGCAGGGATTTGGGGTGGCAGCCCCGGGGCCTCACCATGAGCAGCTCTCGCTCCGCCGTGCGCTTCAGCGCCCGGTAACGCTTCTCATCAGCAGAAGAAAGTTCTCCAGTCTCATCCTTGAGCTGCTGCAGCTTCTGAAGCTCTGGCATGCTGCAAAAAACCAGGAATTTTGCTTCATGGCCCAACCACCAACTTTGTAGGATTGCAGTGAAAGTGATTTTTAACTAAGCAAAAGCAATCCCATCAGGTAAATAACGGTGCTACGGTGACAACGCCCATCAGCTGTGTCCATCATGAACATGAAAACTGAGCTTTTTATTCATTCCTCACCTGTCCATGTTTCTGATCTGGTTGTGCAGTGCCAGGAAGGACACGGGGGAGTCGATGGCCTCGCGGCTCTTTGCACACAGACGAACCACTTTGAGGCCAGTCTGGTGGATCTTCTCCGTCAGCTGATCCACAGCGATGTTACTGGGGGCACACACCAGCACAGGCCTGGAAAAAATCCCCCACAACTCTCAATAAACTGGAAATTTTTTCCCATTAGACTTGCAATAAAATGTAAGTAATGACAAATCCCCTAAAAATACACTGCGGAAGGGTGTTTTGTGAAATGAGCCCAGGTCTCCCCAGAAAATACAGTTCAATGACACAAATGCTTTTTGCTTTTAAAATGCTTTGCATTCATCAAACAACCTCATCCCTAAAGCTTCAAAGAGAGAGCAGCTCTCACCCATTGCCCTGCCTGGCCAGGTGATACACGATGGTGGCTGATGTCACTGTTTTCCCAGTGCCAGGGGGACCCTGGATAAGGCTCAGAGGACGCTGCAGGACAGTCTTGACAGCATAAACCTAAAAAATAGAGTTGATTGCTATTTAACATTCAAAGCACAGGATTTAAGCTGTTTAACCTTTGTTTCTAAAGCCTTTCTCTCATCCTGTGCAGTGAGAGGAGATGAGGTTACCTGAGAGTGGTTGAGATCAGGGAGTCCCTGTGCTGTGAAGCGCTTTGGCAGCTGGCATTTGATGATGACATCTTCCACCTCGTGGCCCAGCAGCTTGTGGTAGATGTACCCAGACACCGAGGTCTCATCCACTGCAAACGTTTTCAGAGCACTCTGCATTCTGAAATGAGGGAAAAGCAGGAAAATCGTTCCTAAAGATCGCTGTGGCCTCAGGTCAACCACCCACAGCTGTCCTACACGGAGGGTAATCAGACATCAGGCACAAATGGGAAAGAGAACAACATCCAACGCTTATTAACGTAATTAAAATCACAAAAACGACACTCTGAGAACACAGATATTGCTTCTTCCCCCCCATTGTGAACGTTACAAGGTATTCCCAGAAAAATGTGGACAGGAACCAGCCTGTGGTGACAGAATCTGTAACAGTAATTTGAGGTGCAAGAACCTGTGAAAGTAATTTGAGGTGCAAGTTTTGAAGAAAATTTGCAGCCATAATGAATAAAATAATAGGATAAGAGGAGATAATAATAATAGGATATACTAATAATAGGAAATTCTGGTAATAGGATAAGAAGCCAACTCCTGTTTTACAAAACACAGACATGGCTGAAGCCGGTGGGCCCCACAGCCAAATTGTGAAATTTTAACTATTTAAAGCAATTTCAGGAAGCTGAACTACAAAATGGTTTTTCTTCTTTACATTTCAAGTGTTATTAAACATAAGGTACATTTCCCCCTTCAGTGTATTTGCAACCAACCCTTCAAAATGACAAAAATTGGCCATTTTATGCCATTGATTCCATTTCTAGCCCAAGTCAGGCTCTCTGAACCAGGTACCAGGCATTCACCACACACTGGGATTTTGGATGGGTGGTGCCAGAGCAAGACAATTTTTTTTTTTTTTGTTCAGAAACACTCCCTGAAGGCAAAGAACAAAAATCCGCACCGAGTGCATCCAGTGCCTGCCAAGTTCCGAGGTGCTGCCTCAATACCTGTCAAAAGAAGTCGATTTCCACACAAAATCCACCTGGAAGTTGTGAGTGACTTCCACGGGAGCTCCCACGCTGCTCCTCAGCTCGATGGCTATCTCATCACCATAATCTGTAGAACCTCGTTAAGTAGTAATTTAGAGCAAAAATTTGAATTTTATTCTCCCCAATTTTGGTGATTTTCTTCGGCGCTTCCCTCCTCCCCCGCCCCCAACAAATTTAAAATCAGCTGAGAATTACTTTTGGACATAATTAATGACTTCTTAACGACTCCAACTCTGGCTTGGCCTTGCTGAGGGCTCTCTAAGTAAAGGATACTATCAGGAACTTTGATAACGTGCCCAATTCCTTTCCAGAGGGGGGCCAGGTCTCCCTTGTACCTCAGACAGATCTCATCTCCTTGCATGAGGCGCATGTCTGTAAAGGAAGGGGAAAAAAAAAGCTCTCAGCAACCACAAAAACCTTCCAGAGCCACCCCAGGCCAATCCACAGAGTGCTCTGAACACTGATTTTATTCAGCAGGCAGAAAAAAAAACCCTGACAAAGAGACAACTGAGGTGTCCTTACCTGAATCAGTCTTTGGCAAAGTGAAATAAGCAATTCTTTTCTTGTTCAAGCCCAGGTCCCACCTGACTGTGATGTTATCTTGGGTCTGAGGGTAAAAAATAAAAGCATCTATTATGTTCTCGAAGAGCTGTTTGCCAACCACCACAGTCCTGTGCTTCAAAACAGTGGAGAAATAACAAAACTTGCTGTTCCAATGTCACAAAAATCTGTATTTATTCCTGTGGCTCAGTTCACAGCACCTGCAGAAGGTGAATTCTGTCCTACAAGAGTTAATGATGAGAAACAAAGTCCTGCTCACCAGCTGTGTAATTCTCCCACCCTTCAAACATTCATTAAATGTTTCCAGGAGCTCCCAGAATTCCCATTTCCCTGGCAGGGAACTGCAGCTTCTGAGGGTAACAAAAAGCTGCAGTTCTGGGACAGAAGGTGGCTCTTGGAAAGAAGAACTTTAACACAGAAAAGGTGAGAAGTTCTCAAGTGTTTGAAGCTCTTAAAACCCATCACTGTGAGGATTTTCCTCTCCTCTCCCTGCTCTCACACAGCACCATCACTGCTGATATCTCAGTGCTGCTACACCACAGCAATTCAGGTATTTATTTATTTCACCCAAGGTTTCCTGTTGTGCTGTGACCACATTTGACACCAGAGAATGATCAGCAGCCCCTCAAACAGGCAAATCTCACACATTTTACCTGAGATTCCTTGAGTTTCTTGTCATAATCTGCCTCAAGCTTGACCAGAGGACCAAATATATTTTGGTATTGATAAGCATCTTCATATCTAAGCAGGACATGCTGGGGTTCCTCATCAACACCAGGTTTTTCCAAGTCCTCGAGGGTTGCAGATGGATTTTCCTGGAATTTAAAGCACAGATGTTTTGTTTCGAAGTTTGAATTAGAAAAAAGTGACAGCAGGACTGATAAAACTGTGTTTTACTGAAACAGGGAGTGATATCAAGGTGGAACCACCCTTAAAACTACACCAAGGCACTGTTAAACCCAGTTTAAATGTTAAAGGATGCACAAAAAACCTTTCAAAGACTCAATAACTGAATGAGGCAACAATTCCCTGCTCTGCTGGGCATCATTTAAGGCAGAAATACGTGGAATTCTTGATAAGAGCAAGGAGAGTTGTTTTTCACATTGGTGAAGCTTTCAACAATTTCCTGAATCCTTCGACCAATTCCCAGTGGCACTGCAGGATTTAAACCTCGTGTGATTTCAGTACTTCCCTGCCTTACAGAGTCCCTAAAAGTTTTGTCCTGCCTTCAAAAATAAATCAGAATTAGTAAAATACATCCAAAAAAAAACCCCCAGGCTGTACCTTCCAGAGCTCTTCCAGTTTGTTGATCTGCTGGGCTGTGATCTGCCGGGCCCTGAGCTGCTCCTGCTCCGATGGAATCTTCACCAGCCAGGAGAGGAAGCAGCGGTCCTGGATCAGGGGCTGCCACTGGGAACTGTCCCAGTTGATGTCCTTTAAACTGCTCTGGCTGGCACATGGCTGCCTGCACAACCAAAACGTGGCAAGGAATTGTGAGATTAGACACGTGTAAGGAAAAGTGTGGCGGGAAGGGTAAAAATAGGGTTGGTGTGCTCCTGAAACTACTCAAGAAATGGGGAAAAAACCAGCAAAATAACCCCAGTCTGCTGGGAAAATTCGTTTTTCAGTTCTTGTATTTGTTATTTCAGCACTGGGAAGGGTCACTGTTGTGAGAAGTGTTGTTGGGTGTTTCCAGGAGTGAAAATGCATTTAAAATATTAACTATGACACCTCTGGAGGTGGTTACAATCCATAAAGATTGTGCACATGTAGATCAGAAAATGGGATTATTTCCCAAACAGAACTCCTTCCACAGAAACACAATTTCTACTGTCAAATACACAGTGACAGCACTGAATTAAAACACAATTATAAATTTTCATTTCTGATGGAACCTGTCAGAACAATTTCTGATTTATTGTTGTCTCAAACGATTCTGTGAGCTGAGAGAAAAATCACCCTGAGTGAGAGTCACTGTTCCATGGCTCCAGAGTCACTTCCTGAACCGAGCTGTGGCTCTTCCAAAGCTCAAAAAAGAGGGAAAAAAAAACACCTTTCTTCCATTAAGGAATGTACAATTTTGGAAAAATACTTTTCTACAGAACTAAGAAGTTTGCCCAGCATAACAGAACTCCCTTTGCTGCATTATCCACCTGCACCCCTGAATCTGCATGACCACCTGAAGGAAAAAGGGTGGCAAACCAGAATAGAGAACATATTTTGGAACAAAATGAAAGCAAGGTGTTGCTTTTTAAGAATCAGATTATGCAGTAGAGTTGGCAGCAAAGGCCTTCTCTCACCTGCACAGCAGAACCACCACGGAGTCAGCCTTGGCTGGGATGAAGCCCAGGAGGAAAACGTTCCTACAGCCACAGTTGTAACATTCCAGGACGGTTTCTCCCAGAGGTCCATCCTTGTGCAGAGTCACCTCTTTGCACTTGGCTCTCACCAGGTGATTCACAATGTGGCTGCAAGCAAACAGCACAGATTTATAGCAATTTCACAGCTAAATCACATTTAGTCTTGATTATCAGTTATTAAAACGCAAATAAAATCTATTTATTGTGGCAGACATCAGTGGGATCTGGCTCTTTTCATCCAAGCAAAGATGTTGGGAACAGTTCCAGGAGTTTCTCAGTGTATGGATGCTTTGAGTGTGAAAGAACAGGAAATGGGTACAAAATTGCCATTTTTATTTCCACCATTTCCCCATTTACCTGCCAGATGTGTTTCCACGCCCGTTACAGAACCATTTCTTGCTGGTGTTGCAGTAAACCACACAGGCAGGGTCATGGATCCCACAGTAGCTGCAATTCCAAGGGAAAAAACCAGGAAGTGATTGGCTACTTGCTTAGAGAAAAATTCAAATACAAGCTCTTAACTCACAAAAATAAGGGGAAGTGGAAATTGGGGAACAACAGTGTTGGGAGAAGCATCGAAGAGGAGCCAAATTTCTGTTCTGAGCCATAAATATTTTAAAACTTCCCTCCACTGGGGTGGCTGAGCCTGGGATTTATTCCCCAGGGAGCTCAGAGCCAGCCAAATGTGGACGTGGCAGCTCCAAATCTGTACAAGAACTCAGAGAGCAGCACAGGAAGTTGTTCCCAAAATCCACCTTTCCCTCCCACGAAGTGCTCCTGCCCTCTGGAATTCTCAGGGATGGGGGCTCTCACCTGCAGGCGTGCACAGGGAGATCCTTGGTGTAATAAGTGTCCTCTTCATCCTCCTCAAAGTTGAGCTCTGCCAGGAGCTGGCTGGTTTTGGCCACGTTCTCATCCACAGCTCCATTCTGCAGGATTCCATCAGGACCATTCACCTGGAATTGAGATGCACACCCAAAATAAACCCCAAACTCCTCTTCGACCCCAAATTTTGTGTGCCATTTAAAAATCTCCAAAGAAAAATGCTGCCAAGAGCTGAAACACACCCATTATATAACCAATATTTGCTTCATCAGCTCCTGTTTTCCAGGATTATTTAAACTCCAACTGATAAGTTGGGAAAAAGTTAACAGGAGGAGATTGCTTTCCTGCAGATTATATTTTTCCATACAATCCTACAATCAATACTTGCTCCATTACCTCCTGTTTCACAGGATTATTTAAACTCCAGCTGATAAGCAGGGGGGGAAAAAAAAGGAGATTGCTTCTCTGCAGTTACATTTTTCCACAGTCTTACATAACAAAATTCCATTTCAACAATTCCAGCAGCTGCTTTCTCACCCTTCTTTTTATTCCAGGGATCTACCTGGAAACAGGATCTTTACTGCACAGGATTCTCCCCACCTATTCCTGTTCTGTATCCACCATGGACTGCCAGAACCACGGAATTCTGCAACATTTGGTGCTGTGTCAGCAACTTTCCCACACCCAGCCTTTCTCCTGTTAAAAATAACTCCTTTTTTTGGTACTTTTACCACCAGGAGGTGTGGATGTCACGCTGGGATTTTGGCATGGCCACTGCAGGTGTTGCCCCTTGGGCTTCCCAGGTGTCCTGGTTTAATTTCTCCAGCCCTGAGGGGCTTTAGCAGCTCAACGTTGTGTTGGGAAAGACCCCAAAACTTGGTTCTGACACTTTATTCTTTGCCTTCTTTAGCCAAGATCCCACCAAAAGCTGAACAGGGATAAGTTTATCCTAATCCATGTTCATTTGGAGTGGAAAATGTGGGAAAGGGGCCACCAAACTGACTGTAATATTCACAGCACATCTGAGGGGACTGCTGGGGTCATTTCCCTATCACAGGGATCAATAACAACCCCCAATGTTTTTAAGGATAAGACTTATTTATAAATTCTAACCAGCTAAATAGGACAAAAATCACTCAAGGCCTTTGTCTATGAATACAATATTTTAACAACTTGGATTTAATGTGATTTATCTGGTAGGTGCAACTTCATTCTGACAGAAAGCTGCTACCAGGGAGAACACAAAACCTTTAGTAAAAGAAATTTTAAAAATAAATAAAAAGTTGCCCTTTTCAAGCTGTAACTCAGAAACAAAGCAAATCCAGCTTATTTCTCATTTAGAGAAACTCCACATTAAAAATTTAACAGCCAATTGCATGAGTTAAACTCAAAACCAAACTTCACATTTGCCCCGAGCCATCAGGACCTGCCCTCAAAGCCACCAGCTCCGTTTCCATCTCTGCAAATGAAATGAGGAGCATTTGCAAAACACCACGTAAATAAATGGGCTGGCTTTTTATTGATGCTATCTCCAAGCTCTGCCTTTTAATAGAAAGAATCAGCCAAAAGGAACCAAATGTGCAAAAGGGAAGATGGAAAAAGGAATAAAACCCCACTGAAGGAGCAGCAGCAGCAGCACAACCCCATTAGTGGGATGAAGGCAAAATCAGCTCCCTGTGGAACAGCATCTGCACAGATGTGAGCAGATAAATATCCACTCGAAATATCCATTTCCAATTGATAGAGCCATTTTATAAAACAGGGGAGATAACTCAATAACTCATCGTGGCACAGATGCAATTCCAAAGCTAAAGTTTACCAGAATTCCTAACAAGCTCTCCCAGGCATTTCTATCCCAAAGAAACACAATGTATTATTTTAAGATCAGTCGATTTTTAATACATTTTTTGAGTGCTCATAAAAAACTGACTTCCTGTTAAAAAAAAAAAAAAAAGCAGCAAAGTTTGGGTTTGGTTTGGGGTTTTTTTAGGGCAGAAAAGGAAGAAATTCCATGTGCAAGTCGTGCAGGAGTGAGTGTGCTGTCCCAGCCCTCAGGGAGGCAGCAGTGATGTCACCTGTCCTGTGAAATGCAGTCCCAGCCCTTGGCAGGCTCACAATGAGGAAGTGATTGTTCCAAACCCTCTTGTGATGTCAGCCTATGTGCATAGGATTAAAAATCTGGCACCGGCAGCTGTGGTGGCAGGGGGGCCACTTCTCTATTTTAAAAAGTGTTGGCTGCAACTTCTGGCACAGCGAGTTTGGCAGCTCCAGGCTGAGCGCTGAGGTGCCACAAAACTACTCCCAAACTCCTTGGGCCTTCCTCGCTCCTCTCCTGGCCTCTAAAATACTCCTTGGGAGGCAAAATAAGAGCCAGGGACTGAGTTGAAGGATAGAAAGCAGTGGGGGACAAGGAAGCTGTGGCTGCTCCATCCCTGAGAGTGTCCAAGGCCAGGTTGGATGGGGTTTGGAGCACCCTGGGACAGCAGAAGGTGTCCCTGCCTCTGGGGCTTTCAAGCTTTAAGGTTTTCCCACCCAAACCATTCTGGGGTTCTGCTGCCTGCAAGTCCCCAAATCAGTGGTAACAGAATATTCCCATCTCCATTCCTGCTCCTGGCTCCCACACCTCGCCCAGCCCAGGAGCAGAGCCCCAGGTGAACACACCTGCAGCCACCTCACGGAGCTCTGCTTTAAAGTGGTGCATTTCAAGCTGCAACAAGAACTTTAATTGCACTTCAGCAGGTATTTTGCTAGAAAAGTGCTGTTACAAGGCTTCAGCCCCATCGTGCTGATGGATTTCAACACCACGACGTCCCAACTCGGGGAATTCCCCCTCACACTTTAAAAAAAAACCCCCACATTTTTGGAGTTGGATGGCAAAGGCAGCTGTTATTGTTTGTAATTCTTTCCTTTCGAGCTATAAAGTATTGCCTGAGCTTTGCTGTAATCCCTCAGTGAGGGTGATTTGCTTTCCCTTTCCAAAGGAGGAAGTGGATGTTGGGGAAAGCCTCACCCCTGGGAGGGAGCGGAGCTTCCAGATGAGACCTGAGCAACAAGGACTCGTTTGGCCTGGACAAAACAGCCTTTGTTAGGACTGGAAATTAAATCCAGCCTCCCTAGGCTAGACCACAAACCTAAGAGCTGCCCCAGCCTCCCTGAGCCACTCCAGGAGCTCAGTTACATCCACACCGTGGGACCCATCAGCAAAATCCCACCCACAGGAGTGAAAAAATGAGGCAGGAATGAGAATTCCAGAGAATCCCAGGATGGTTTGGGGCTGGAAGGGACCTTAAAGCCCATCCAGGGACCATCTATGAGCCCAGGTTGCTCCAACCTGGCCTTGGACAGTTTTGAGCAACCTTTAAATTCCTCTTAAAATACTTAAGAAAATCGATCTTTATGTTTATTTAATCCTAGGAAACAATGGAAATAGAATTTTCTGTAAAAAAACCAGCAGGGAATGTTTCTGTTCTACTCCTACTTTTGTCAACTGGACACTGAATAATTTTAATACTATTAAACTATTAAGTATAGGTTGAGAAAGAAAGCTCTTTTAGACTAAATCCACCACATTTTCCTAAAAACTGAGGTGCCCTGCATTGCTCAGCTTTTCAAAAAGACACCAGAAACAGCAGAGCAGAAGTTTACACCTCCAATATTCCTCAACTCCAAATATAGATATTTATTTAATTAGCTTTAATTATAATCACAGGGCTAATATTTCATTAAGCAAAACCTGATCAATTTGAGAAGTTATTATTTAAGATGCCCCCTGCCAAAAAGCACAACAAACTTCAACGATCTGGTGAGGGCAGCAAAACTTTTGCCCAGAACCTTTAAAAAAAATTAAATTCTGATTTTATCAGTCCTGAGTCCATTGAAAGGGGCAGGTCTGAGCAGATCCTGGGGTTTGTTTTACTTCACTCAAGAGGAAACGGTGCCTGTTCCACCTCTGAGAGTCCCTGCTGCAACAGGTCCATCCCCCGTCCCCAAAAAGGACATTTCTAAAGTCAAAATGAGGACGAGGATGATCACAAAAGTTTGCAGAAACCTAAATACACCCTGATTTAAAAAAAAAAAAATCAACATAAAATCCCTTTATTCTTGCCAGAACAAACCAGTACCTGAATGTGCTCTCCAGACCTTTTATTACTTTTTTGACTTTGACTTCAAAGGGTTTTCAAACATGTTTAGACAAAAAAAAGGACCAATTAATAATCCTCTTGGCTGGACTTTTAGCTCATGAGGCTTATTTTGGGGTGGTTTTCCTTCTCCTTGGCCACACATTCTCTACTGGGAATTCTGGAGTGATCACAACTCATTAAAGCCTTAAAATTATATTTTATTCAAATCCTCTTTTTAGTCATTTAGTGTATAGTCTGAGTGTACATAGATTTTATTACTGGTGTAAAATAATTCTGCTCTCTCAATGCCCAAATTGGATAAATCCTACCAAACCCAAATGCTGCAAATAAACAGAAAATAACCAAACAGCCCTGGGCTCTCTGACTCTGCCTTACAAACCCAGTGACCTGAGCACATCCCTGCTGTCACTGAGCACTTTCAGGCATAAAAATTATTCAATTTGTGCTGGGATAACCCCCCAGGACACAATAAAACCTCCCTCAATCCTGCAGTGCACACCTGTGGAGCTGGATGTGCTTCCTGCTCCCACTCTGCTGCACTCACAGACCCAGCTGCGGCAGGTTTTGCAAGTAAAAGGATAAAAAAACAGGTCCAGGGTGTTTGGTTTGGGGATAAAAACTCACCTAAAGCTCTCAACTCCTCTTTAAACTCATCCCTTAACACGTGGGTGATGTACAAGCATTTAATTGGTAAGAACGGGATTTCAGGAGTCTGTGAGGAAACTGAATATTCCATGATCTTTAAACTGGAGAAAAGTGTGGTTTTTTAAAAACTATAGGAGAGTCCTTCAGTGTTTTTGTTGTTTACTACGGGCACACTGAGATTGTTATCTTCATTTGCACCACTTCTTGTGAGCTGTAATCCGAATTCTTCCCCTGCCTTCGAGTTGTGAATTGTTAAATAAATACAATTTCATTGTCTTTTATGTACCACCCATCAACAGACTGTAATAAATACAAAACCCCCCAAAACTAAAACCTGTTTTTAAACCACGAGGAACCAGAGCTCAGAACTTGTCTCAGGCCTGTCCCTGCCATACAACCCCCAAACAAACCAGCCCAACAACCGTGCAGCAAAAAAAGCGGAAACTAAAGAAAAAACCTAACATTAATAGTAATAATAAGAAAAAAATCAAAGCGTATTTTAGCGACAGGAAGTAAAAAAGCCGAATTTCCTCAGCACCCGACTTCCGATAACCAAACACCACCCAAAGCCGTGTTTGTTTTAAGGAAAAAGACCCCGAACTGACACCCAGCCTCGGTGGTTTTTTTTTTTCAGCTCCCTATCGCAACGACACAACTATCGCGACACGGCCAGCCGGCCGCAAGTTTTCTCCCTGGAATAACTCGCTCCAATTCCGGCTCCCGGGGCTCCTCCACACGCGGCTCCCGCTCCCCGCCCGGCCCAGGGGGGGCCCGAGCGCCCAACCCCGCCCGCCCCTTCCGGACCCCCCGGTTCTCCACCGCCTCACGACCCCCCTCACCTGCGCTTCCAGCGGGCCCGGCGCTCCCTGCCCCGCACCGGGGGGCCCCTGGCCCTGTGCCGGCCCAGCCTGGCCGGGCCCGGGCGGGGTCAGGGTCTGGCTG
>VZRV01005216.1:0-12277 GCA_013398115.1 Falcunculus frontatus | reverse complement strand
CAGCATTGGCAGTGGGGTTGTCCTGCAGCCGGCGGGTGATGCTCTGCTGGAAGCTGGAGCAGAAGAGCGGGAGAAAGGGACAATGACTTCCTCCTCACCTGCCTGGGTGTCCCTCTCTGGTGTCTCCACTTCAGTTTCCCCCTGTCTGGCCTGCTGAGGGTCTCATGTATATTGGGGATCTCCCGTTTCCAGGGTCCCCCACTTTCAAGACTGCTGGGTGTCCTGGGAATCCTTGGGTTCAGCCCTCTCCAGGATCTCTCACTCTCCCAGATTACCCTTCACTGAGCTTTGCCCCTCTCTGGGCTGGAACATCCCTCAGTTCCAGTATTGCCCCTGCCCATTCTTCCCACTCTGCGGGTCCTGGCCTTCCCCCAGCCCTGGCTCTCCTGAGGAGTCCCCAGAAATAGTGTTCCCAGCCCCCCCATCCTGGTACTGGGTGATTGCCACGTGGCTCCAGGGACCCCGCATCCCCTGCCAACTACCAGGGCTCAGCCAGCAGCAGCCACCAGGTGTCCCCCAAAAAATATAATCTCTGGAATCCCCACACTATCCCCCCAAGGGGCATTTGCAGATCAGCTTTGGAGTCCTGCAAAATCCAGGCATTGCCTCATAAAAAAACAAATACTGAGAGACCTCCCCCAAGATATTTGAGGCAAGCTCCCCCTCCCCAGTCACCTGTGGGATGTGGGGGAGGATGATGCTCCCAGGGTGGGGGGCTGTGAATACAGAAAGAGGTGGATCCACAAGCTTCCTCCTCTTACTCCTCTTCCTCATCCTCCCTAATCCCAACTCCTTCTCTTCTTATTTTGATTAATACAATTACAATTCAGTATTACAATTCTCTACGGCCCATGAGCGTCTTCCACAGTGATGGATTAGGGAAAAGACCAAGATTTTTGAGACAGTGGGGTGGAAACTCCACCAAAAAAGGCTTTTCTACCCACCCAATCCAACCATAGGGATACTTACACAACACCAACATGTAAATCTCTTTATTTTGACCTTGTTTTTATTTTGACCTTGTTTTTATTTTGATTCCTCTTCATCCCTTTAAAACACCTGAAAGTGAGATAAAAATGAATTGAACAAAAACATGTAAAGCCCCACCATTTTACTGGGATTTGTGGGAGAATTTGGAGTTCAGGAGGATATTCTGGAGGGTTTGGGGATTCCATGGGGATTTGGGGGAGTTTTCTCCATCGCTACGCACAACAAAAGCCAAGAGGGATTGACCAATCATCTGAAAAGAACACAGTCACACTGAAAATGGCTCTGTCCCACCCCAAAATGTCTTGATACAAACCCCAAACGGCTTAATTCCACTTTCAAAATCTCTTGATTTCAATGGGACCTCTGGGCAAAGCTTGGGCAGACACAGGGTTTCTCCCCCCCCCTTGGATCCTACAGTGGGAGATCAAGTTTGTGCTCTGGCCAAAGCTCTTCCCACAGGAGATCAGTCTCTGGCCATGATGAATCCTCAGGTGGGAGCTGAGGTTGGAGCTGTCACTGAAGCTCCTCCAGCACTCAGAGCAGGTCATTCATGGGTGGGGGATGGATCAGGCTGTGTAAGGACTTAAGGAGCAGCAGTTTCCCATCTCAAACACTGTCAAGGACACAGAAGGACTTTGCCATGAGATAAGCACAAAACAAAGTAACAAGAAGGTGCTGACTCCAGGCCTGGCAGAGGCGAGATCTAGTTGGCATATGCTGGGAAATGCATGCCCACAAAAATTCCCACTGTGGCAAAGTGTGTAAAGAACCAACTGCTCGTACGCACGTCACCGGTCAAACAAAGCTCACCCCAAACTATGGACACACTGCAGTTGCCACCACCAATGACCACCGAAGCCCCCCCGATATTCCTCCGTGGATACCTGGCACTCGGACTGCAGATAAGATCAAGTGGGACAATTGTCCAGGTTATCTCAGGACGGGGGGAGGTTAACAAAGCTGAGGGAGGAGAATGGATCACTGAGAATGGACACAAAGAATGCAGAATTTATGGGCCACAAGGAAAGCCAACCCAGCAATTGTGCTGAAATCATCTCTGACTGGGTCAAAGGGAATTCTGGTAGGGGCAGATTGTGACTACCGATTCACGGCCACCAATCCCAGAAACCATCGACTTCAAAGAAAAGAAACTCTGAGCATGCGGACTAACAAATTTGCTCTTCCCAATGAATTTCTGTTTTGCCAGTTGATGGGGTCAGCACAAAAGACATAACTTTAAGAAATAAGTGTAATTTTCTATAGTTCAAAAGAGCAAAGAATTTAAAAAGGATAAGCTAAGTACTGCACCAAATCATTATTACAAAAGATTGCCTATAGTGATTAAGAAAGATACCTCACCAGTTACCCTGAGACTTTACCATCATCCAGATCCACACATCAGCTGGTGAGTTCCTCTCACAGCAAAGGATTAGAGAACCACTCCCAGTAACTCAGAATTCCTACAGTGCATCTAGCCGTAGGCAAGGTCTCCATCTTCATTGTGGGAGGACTCAGCTTTTATACTGTGGAATAAACAAGCTGACATCACTTCTAGTGCGGGAATAACTGGTTTCATCATCCTCTTGGTGTATTGGTTTTGCATGGCCTGGTTTTGGTAGCAGGGGAGCTACAGGGGTGGCTTCTGTGAGAAGTTGCCAGAAGCTTCTTCCATGCCTAACAGCCAATCCCTGATGGCTCCAAAGATGGACGTGCTGCTGGCCAAGGCTGGGCCAATTAGAAATGGTAGTAACACCTCTGTGATTACATATTTAAGAAGAAATTCAAACAAAGACTGGTGTGCAGTTTTAATTTGGGCCAGAGAAGAGCAGAGTGAGAACATGTGAGAACAGCTCTGCAGACACCAAGGCCAGTGAAGAAGGAGGGACAGGAGCCACTCCAGGCACCGGAGCCGAGATTCCTCTGCAGCCCATGGTGAAGACCATGATGAGGCAGCTGCGCCCCTGCAGCCCCTGGAGGTCCACAGGGGTGCAGAGATCCACCTACAGCTCCTGGAGGAGCCCCACGCTGGAGCAGGCGGGTGCCTGAGAGGAGGCTGTGACCCTGTGGGACACCCATGGAGAGAGGGTCCTTGCTCCCATGCTGGAGCAACCTGTCCTTGAAGGACTGACCCCATGGAAAGGTGACCCACATTGCAGCAGTTTGGGGAGGACTGTTGCACATGGGATGGACTTACCCTGGAGAAATTCATGGAGAACTCTTTCCTGTGGTAGGGACCCCACAGAGCAGCAGAGGAACAACTCCTCTCCCTGAGCAGTGGGAGAATCCACAGATGATGAATTGACCATAACCCCCATTCCCTGTCTTCTTGTGCTGCTGGGGTAGAGCTGGGAAGGAGGAAGGGTTGGGGGAAGGTGTTTTTAAGGGCTTATTCTATTTACTATCCTGCTCTGATTTTGTTAGTTCATTTCGTATCTCAAAGCTGAACCAGTTTTACCTGTGACAGTGTTTGATGAGGGATCTCTCCTGGTCCTTATCTCAGCTCATGAACCCTTCGTTACATATTTTCTCTCCCCTGTCCAGCTGCAGAGGGGAATGAGTAAGTGGCTTTTGTGGGTGCCTGGCATCAGGCTAGCATCAACCCACAACATTTGGGTTCCATCTAAAGCCTGGCCAGGGCTCAAGAAGGAACCAAGGGAGTTGGCTTTGACAATGTACCTGCAAACAAAGCCATGTATCTGATTTCATTGCCTTGACCGTCCCCTAAACATGGAAAGATAAATACATTCATATCACATTACATATTTCACTAACAATCATGGATATTTCACTAATTAGTGGATACTAGTATTTTATATAATGTTTGGTTGGAAGGTTCATCTAGAGATCAACTTCGGCACAGGGCCTGCTGTTCAGGCCTCAGTACTTCAATTTCCAATGTCAGTCTGCATCCTGATGGATGGTCCTGCCCCTGCATTCATGCAGGTGCCTCCAGGGAACCAGGAGGATGTGGAGACCACCAGCCAGGTGTCTTCCCAATGTGGATCACCTGAAACATAGGTCATCAGGTCTTCACCCAACATGGATCACCACGTTTTTGCACAATTTGGGTCACTGTGGATAGTGCAATGTGGGCCCTCTAGTGGGTGATGAAGTTGGAGCAGCAGACAAAACTCTTCCCGCAGTTAGGGCACTTGCAGGGCTTCCCCTGCTCATGGGTCTGTTGGTGTGAAATCAAGGCTGAGCTGTAGGAGAAGCTCTTCCCACACTCGGGACACTCGTAGGGCCTCTCCCCCGTGTGGATGCGCTGGTGGATGATAAGGTGGGAGGTGCGTTTGAAGCCCTTCCCACAGTCGGGGCAGCGGAAGGGCCTCTCTCCCATGTGTGTTTGCTGATGCATGAGGAGATGGGAGCTGATCCTAAAACTCTTCCCACACTCAGGACACTCATAGGGCTGTTCCTCACTGTGGATCTTCGGGTGGCAGATCAGGTGGGATCTGATGCTGAATCTCCTTCTGCAGTCAGGGCACTGGTAGGGCCGCTCCCCAGTGTGGACAAGCTGGTGGGTGAGGAGGTGGGAAGTCCGGCTGAAGCTCTTCCTACATTCTCCATACTTGTAGGGTCCTTCCCTAGTGTGCACCCAATGGCAGATGATGAGGTTGGAGCCATCACTGGAGCCCTTCCCACATTCCAAGCACTTGTACGGCTGTTCCCCAGTGTGGATCTTCTGGTGGTGGATCAGGTGGGATCTCTGCCTGAAGCCCTTCCACACATTCCAAGCACCTGTAGTGTTTCTCCCCAATATGAAGCTGCTTGTGGACCACCAGGTCAGAACTACGGATGAAGCTTCGACCACCTTCCCAACACAGGGTGGGTCTTTCCTCCTTGGAGAACCGTGCACTGGGATTTGGAGCCCTTCCTTGTGGGATATCACTGGGGCTTTTCCTTCCTGTTGGATTCCTGTGCTGTAGAGTCACTCAAAACAGCCTCTTCCACGAGGTTCTGATGTGGGGATTTGTCCTCCCTGGTCTCTGTCTGCAGCTCAGTGCCTGGGGGAGGAAGGAAGAAGGAGAGGATGGGATTTGTCTCCATGCCAGAGGGAAGGGGAAAGAGATCTCCCTCAGATCCATCAGGATGGCGTTGGCAGCAGGGTTGTCCTGAAGCCGGGGGCGATGCTGGGCTGGGAGATGGAGCAGAAGAGAGGGGGAAAGGGGCAGTGACTTCCTCCTCACCTGCATGGGGGTCTTGGGGCATCTTCCTCTTCCTTGCAGCCTCCTCCTCCATCCAGCCAAGGCTTAGGAATGACAGCTCCTGGTTTTGGGGGAAAACAAGGTATGAGACTGTTGTGTAACAAGGTGTGAAAGCGTTGGGTTGGGGTTTCCGCCGGCCCAAATCCATTTTCAGAAGCAACTTGGCATCCTGTGGCCACAAAAACCTCCAAAACAACAAGATTCAGACCAAAAACCCCTCCCATGAGTTCTCCCTTTCTATGGTCTCCTAACTTTGGGGCTCTGGGGTCTCCCCTGCACAGGATGCTGGGGGTTCTGCATGTATTGAAAGTTAGATCTCTACGGGGTCCTCACCCTCTACAGGCTGCCGGTGTTCCCAGCAATTTCAGGTGTCTTCCCTCTCTGGTCTTCCCACTTTCAGGTTTTGAAAGTTCCCCTTCTCTGGGCTGCCGCGGGTCCTGGTGGTTCCCACTCTCTGGGGTCCAGTTTAGGAACGCCCAGGGTTTTGGGCGTCCCAGGGGGTCCCTTCTCTCCCGACTCTGTCCCAAGCTTCCCTCTTCTCTAGGCTCCTCCCTTCTCCAGCCTGTCGAGGGTCCTGGCTTCCCTCCTGTGGTGCTGATCCCTCCTCCTATCGAGACTGCCTGGGGTCCTCCCTCTTAGGGATCCTGGTTTCAGAGTCCTGGGGCTCCTCCCTCTCCATCCTCCTCCCTCTCCATTCTCCTGCCCCTCCAAGCTTCCGGGGTTCCCTCAGCTCTGGTTTCGCCCCTCTCCACTCTCCCCACACGGGGGACCCCACGTTTTCCTCTACCCTGGCTCTCCCCAGGGTCTCCAATACTAATGTCCTCGTCAGCACCCCTTAACCCCGCCGGTAACGGGCAATCGCCACATGGGTCGGGGGATCCCTCATCCCGCTGCCCACCACAGGGGCTCTGCCAGCAACAGAGATATTCACACGACACTGACACGTAAATCCTTTTATTTGGGCCTTCATTTTCTTTTGAGCCATTTTCATCTCTTACAAACACATGAAATTGGAGTTAAAATAAAGAAATTTTTAAAAGACCTCTAAACCCCAACCATTTAAATTTGATTCCAAGGAGAATTTGGGATTTAGGGGGATAATCAGGAGGATTTGGGCATTTTTGTGGGGATTTGGGGGAGTTTTCCTCAAAATTAGGGCTGCTTATGCCAGGTGATCGGGGTCATGATCTCGTAGTTGTGCCAGCAGTATGTGTCCACCTGAGCCCATCACTTCTCCAGTAATTCCAGTGAGATGTTCCAGTACCGGGCCTGGGTGTTCCCATATGAGGTGTCCCCACAAAGTGCCCAAATCACTGCTGAAGTGCTGGAGCTGCTATAGGTTATAGATGTTCTTATCCATGAACCTCACCTATTCAGGGCCGTTCAGGAAGTGACAGTGGGCTTTTCCCATCCACAGGAACACCATGGTGTGGGCAAGGAGACAGGTTGGGGAATGCACCCCCCTCCCCCCAGCACCCTACATCAGGTTGGAAGCTCAGGGGGCCACTCTGGAACCCCCCCCCCCTTTCCCGCCCCCACTCTGCCACATGGCTGCTGCAGCACCAGCTGCTGTGTGAGGCGAAGGCCCCCATTTGCTCCCGAGGGATGGACAGGGCAACTGGGGACCCCCTGCCGTGAGGATCCCCTCCCCCCCCAGAGCCCCAGGGAATCACTCAAGTGATCACCATGGTGATCCATGTTCCAGGTGGCCAGTGTATTGGGTCTGTGTGGCCAGGTTTTGGAAGTAGAGGGCTACAGGGGTGGCTTCTGGGAGAAGCTGCCAGAAACTTCCCCCGTGTCCAGCAAAGCCAACACCAGCTGCCTCCTGGACAGACCTACCACTTGCCAAGGCCAAGCCCATTGGAGATTGTAGTGACACCTCAGGGATAATGGATATAAGAAGGAAAAACTTCTTGTGCAGATGGAATTAGGTGCAGGGAAGAACAGAGTGAGAACATGTTAGAGGAACAGTTTCCTTCTCCCAGTGACCCTCACTTAGACCACCAGGTCTAAGCCCAGTGAGGGTCACTGTGACTCATCCAATGTGGGTCCTCCAATGGGTGATGAAGTTGGAGCAGCAGATGAAGCTCCTCCCACAGTTGGGGCACTCACAGAGCTCCCCTTACAAGTGGGACCGTTGGTGTTGGGTCAAGTTAGAGCTGCTGAAGAAGCTCTTCCCACACTCGGGACACTCGTAGGGCCTCTCCCCGGTGTGGGTGCGCCGGTGGATGGTGAGGTGGGAGTTGCGTTTGAAGCCCTTCCCGCAGTCGGGGCAGCGGAAGGGTCTCTCATCTGTGTGCGTGCGCAGATGCAGGAGGAGATGGGAGCTGGTCCGAAACCTCTTCCCACACTCGGGACACTCATAGGGCCGTTCTCCACTGTGGATCTTTTGGTGCTGGATCAGGTCAGAGCTGATGCTGAAGCTCTTCCCGCACTTCCCACAGTGGTAGGGCCGTTCCCTGGAGTGCAGGCGCTGGTGGGTGAGGAGGTTGGAGCGGTCACTGAAGCTCTTCCCACATTCCAAGCACTTGTAGGGCCGTTCCCCAGTGTGGATCACCTGGTGGCGAATCAGGCAGGAGCTCCGGCTGAAGCTCTTCCCACAATCCAAGCACTCATAGGGGCGTTCACCTGTGTGGATCATCTGGTGGCGGAGGAGGTGGAAGCTCCGGCTAAAGCTCTTCCCACATTCCGAGCACTTGTAGCGCTTCTCCCTGATGTGAGGCTTCTTCACCACCTTGGAGCTCCGGCTGGATCCCCAGCTGCCTTCCTGGCACCGGGTGGGTCTTTCCTCCTCGCAGCTCCCTGGGCTGGGTTTGCAGCCCCTCCTCCTGCGGGATCTCTGGGCCTTTTCCTCCCTGTTGAATTCCTGTGCTGTGGAGCTGCTCGAAATGGCCTCTTCCACAAGGTTCTGCTGCGGGGATTTGTCCTCCCTGGTCTCTGTCCTCAGCTCGTTGTCTGGAGGAGGAAGGACAAGGAGAGGATGGGATTTGTCTCTGTGCCAGAGGGAAGGGGAAGGAGATCCCCCAAATCCCTCTCCAGCAGGATGGCATCGGCAGCAGGGTTGTCCTGCAGCCAAGGGCGATGCTGGGCTGGGAAATGGAGCAGAAGAGAGGGGGAAAGGGGCAGTGACTTCCTCCTCACCTGCCTGGGTGTCCCAGGACATCTTCCTCTTCTTTCCAGCCTCCTCCTCCATCTGGCCAAGTTTTGGAATGACAAATCCTGGTTTTGGGGTAAAACAACGGGTGAGCCTGCTGGGTTGGGGTTTCCTCATGCCCAAGTCCATTTCTAGAAGTCACCAGACATCTTGTGTCCATGAAAACCTCCAACACACCATGGTGTGCAAAAAACCCCCTTCAAAATATTAAGATTCAGGAAAAAAGTCCTCCAAGACTCCTCCTCTCTGGTCTCTTCATTTTGGCGTCCTGGAGGTTCTCCCTCTCCTGAGTCCCGCTTAGGGTTCCCGGAAATTTTAGAGATTCTAGAGGTCCCTCCTCCCCATGGTCTCTGTTTCGGCTGCTGGGGGTCCCAGGGTACCCCCTCTTCAGGGTCCCCCCACTCTAGGATGCCGGGGATGCCCTCTCCCAGTCCCCCGTTTCAGGGTCGAAGGGATCCTGCCCTCCCCGTTAACTCCGTGCTTCCCCCTTTCCAGTCTGCCAGGAGTATTCCAAAGCGGTATCGCCCCTCTCCGGTCTCCCACGCCAGGGGTCGCCGGAACCGGTGTCCCCTACCCCCGCCGGGCGATCTCCACGTGGCAGTGGGGACCCCGCATCCTCCCCGCCGTAGTCTGGGCTCTGCCGACAGGCGCGATCGGGACCCCCCCGAAAGAAAAGACTTCCAAGATATTTGAGGCGAGTTCCTGCTCCCCAGTCACCTGTGGGATGCGGCGGGGCAGATACTCCAGGGGCCGGGAGGGCTGCGGATACAGGGGGCGGTGGACCCGCGAATTTCCTCCTCTTCCTCTTTCTTCTGTTTCTTCTTTTTCTGCTCCTCCTCTTCCTCGTCCTCTTCCGGCTTCTCCTCTTTTTCCGGCTCCTGCTCCTCCTCTTCCTCTATGCTTCGTATTCCTTCCGCTCCATCCGTCCGGCTGTGGGCGAGGAGCTCTCTCGTGAGAGGGGGGGACGGGACACGATGTGAACGCGGGGAAGAAGGGAGAAAACGAGGGGGGGAACCCCAAGCGGAGCGGTAGAGAAAGTAGGTCAGCCCCAAACCGGGTTGGGGGGGAGCTGGGATTTGGGGGGACGATGGGAAACGAGTGGGAGAGGGAAGATAAAGGGAGGTGGGACAGCGGGAAAGTGGTTCCCGAAGGGGGTCCCTTCGTATCTCCATTACTTAATCCCTGGAGGGGTTGCCTGCGGCTCCGGAGAAGGCGGATCCGCACTGGGGGTGTCTCCAACATACGTGTCCATCCCTGGGGGCTCATGGGGGGGTTCCCCCCACCCAGCAGCCAGTGCTGCGGCGGCCGTGGAGCAGAGGGGAGTGGGAAAGGGGGGAGCGGGGTGGCCCCCTGAGCTTCCAACCTGCTGTGGGATGCTGGAAATTGCTGGGGTGGGGGGGGAGGTGGGCACGCCATGACCTGTTCCCCCCGAAACTAGCATGACCCCCCTTCTTCATTTACTACTGAGGGCTTTGCAAACAAGGCATTGTTTGAGTTCTTTGACCCCATTCCAGGTAGAGTATCCAGTTACAGAAGAGGGACCCCTGAGACCTTGGAGGATGGGGGCAACCCAGAGATGAGGGAGCATTAAGAGGGGGAACCCCTGGGAACCCATCACTCTGAAACAGAGAGTTGGGGGAGAAGAGACCCCTGGGACCCTCCAAACCCCAGGCACTCATAAAGTGGAGGACCCTGGAGAGGGGGACCTGCTGGACCCCCAGCAGCACAGAGAAGCAGGATCCCCCAGAAACCCAGCGTAGGGAGACTAGAGAGAGGGAACTCCTAAGAGAGCTTTTTTTGGCTGAATCTTAGTGGTTCAGGTTTTTGGGGTCTGAATCTTCATATTTTGGAGGGTTTTTTTGGTCAAAAGGTGATGTTTTGGGGGTTTGGGGGCTGTCTTGGAGTCTTAAGAGTTTTTGGGGGCTAAATCTTTGGGGTTTGAGTTTTTTTGGGCTGAATCTTGGTATTTTAGAGGTTTTTACCAACCCAGGATGCCCGGTGACTTCTAGAGATGGAGTTGGACAGGAGGAACCCCTCACACCTTGTTTATCCCCCAAAACAGGATTTCTCATTCCCAACCCTTAGCTGGATAGAAGAGGAGGCTGTGAGGAAGAGGAAGATGCTCTAGAACACCCATGCAGGTGAGGAGGAAGTCATTGCCCCTTTCCCCCTCTCTTCTGCTCCATCTCCCAGCCCAGCATTGCCTCCAGCTGCAGGACAATCCCGCTGCTGACACCGTCCTGCCAGGGCTGGATGTGGGGGGATCTCCTTCTCCTTCCCTCTGGCACGGAATCAAACCCCTTCCTCTCCTTGTTCTCCTTTTCTTCCTCTCCTTGATCCTTTTCCTCTCCTTCTTCCTTCTCCTTGTTCCTCCCTCTCCTTCCTTCTGTTTTCCTTCTTGTTTTCTCCTTTGTCCTTCCTCTCCTTCCTTTCTCTTCTTCCTCCTGTTCCTTCATGTTTCTTCCTTCTCTTTGTTCCTTTTTCTCCTCCTTTCTCCTTTTTTCTTCCTCCCCTTCTTCCTTCCTCCTCTTCTTCCTCTCCTACTTCCTCTCCACACTACTTTCTTTACATGTTCCTTCCTCTCATCTCTCATTCTTTCTCTTTCTTCCTTCTCCTTGCTCATTTCTCTCCTTTTTTCTTTTTTTTTTTTAATTCCTTCTCTTTCTTTCTTCTCTTTGTTCTTTCCTCTCCTTATTCCTTCCTTTCCCAGACAATGAGCTACGGACGGAGGCTAAAGAGGACAAATTCTCCCAGCAGAACCTTGTGGAAGAGGCTGTTTTGAGTGGCTTCATGGCACAGGAATTCAACAGGGAGGAAAAGGCCCGGAGATCCTGCAGGAGGAGGGGCTGCAAACCCAGCCCAGGGAGTTCCGAACAGGAAAGACCCACCCGGTGCCAGGAAGACGGCTGGAGCTTCAGCCAGAGCTCGGAGCTGGTGGTCCAGCAGCAGCTTCATGATAGAGAGAAGCCCTACAAGTGTTTGGAATGTGGGAAGAGCTTCAGCCAGAGCTACCACCTCATCCGCCATCGGAACATCCACACTGGGGAAGGGCCCTACAAGTGTGGGGAATGTGGGAAGACCTTCAGTGATGTCTCCACCTTCGCCGCCCACCAGCGGGTGCACACGGGGGAACGTCCCTACAAGTGTGGGCAATGTGGGAAGAGTTTCAGCCAGAGCTCCAACCTCCTCACCCACCAGCGCCTGCATACGGGGGAACGGCCCTTCAAGTGCCCTGACTGCAGGAAGACCTTTGTCCGCATGTCTGACCTTGTCATCCACTGGCGCATCCACAGCGGGGAGGAGCCTTACGAGTGTCCTGAGTGTGAGAAGAGGTTTCGGAGCAGCTCAATTCTCATCAGGCATCAGCAGACACACACGGAGGGGAGACCGTATGAGTGTCCTGAGTGTGGGAAGAGGTTTCGAAACAGCTCACATCTCATCAGGCATCAATGGACACACACTGGGGAGAGGCCCTATGAGTGTCCTGAATGTAGGAAGAGATTCAACCAGAGCTTTGCCTTGACCAGACACCAACAGACCCACCAGTAAGGGAAGCCCTATGATGCCCTGACTGTGGGAAGAGCTTGAGTCGAAACTCCAAGCTCATCACCCACCAGCACCTGCACACTGGGGAGAAGCCATATAAGTGCTTGGAATGTGGGAAGAGCTTCAGCTGAAGTTCCAGCCTCAACACCCACCAGCGTCTGCACACTCGGGAATGGCCCTACAACTGTGGGGAATGTGTGAAGAGCTTTAGATGGAGCTCCTGCCTGATTTGCCAGCAGATGATCACAGGAGAATGGCCCTACCACTGTGAGGAGTGCAGGGAGAGTTTCAGCGATGGCTCAACCTCATCACCTGCCAGTGCCTGCACACTGAGGAATGGCCCTACAAGTGTCAGAAATGTGGGAAGAGCTTTAGCATC
>VZRV01005213.1:40087-162797 GCA_013398115.1 Falcunculus frontatus | reverse complement strand
GGTGGGCTGGGCCACTGCAACAGTGGTTTCTATGCCAGAGATCTCACTTGTGTTACTTCCCTCTCACCTATGGATGTCTGTGCGCTTAGGGATAATGAAAAAGAAATAAGCATTTTGGGGTCGCATTTGTATTCATCCAGTGTCAACAGGGAATGCTCATGTAGTCACAACAGGCACTGCTTCTTCAGACAGTATCCACAAGTCACCGGCATCAAAAATGCAAAACATTCACAGTACCCACAAATAAATATGTCTCTGAATATCATGTTTATGGGTAAAGAGCTTCTCTTCCACCCTAGTGTAATTTTAACTTTTCTAAGAAAGACAACATCAGGAATAGGCTTGATACTAAAATATACCATTGTTCATTTCAGTTTCATTGTCTCAGTTTTGAACTTTCAGATAGAGGTCTCTAACTTCTGAGCTGCAATAGATTTTATTTCTTCATCACTGTATCTAAATGTATTTTCACAGAAATTGAAATTACATAGTTTTGAAAGATTTTTTTACCATTTAGGCTTTTCATATCTTTTTTTAAACTATTCCTAAAGTAACAGAAATGTCACTAGCGTGGTAGTTTGGAATTGGATAATTACAATAAAACAATGACATCTGAAACACATCTGAATAAAATATTTAGGAGTTTCCTAGGTGTCTGAGGGCTATCTAACAGATTTGATAGTGAGAATGAGGCAGAAATTAATGGGCAACATAGAAATATACTGAGATTAAAAATGGGAATGATGAAAGTTTGCAGCAGAGTGAAAGAGGTTAGATCAACCTTCCATTGAAAAACAAATATCATGTAGTTTAGTAGGTAAGAAGACTTTAGGAGAGGAGTGATTTTGTTGCATTCCTAATAGGTTTTATAGCTTCTCTATGCAAGCATGCATCATGAGGGTCAGGGACATGGTTACAGGAGCACTTGTGCTGTAGCCAGGATGTAGCATTTGTGAAACTAAGACAAAGAATTCTAGCCCAGTTACACTAAAATCTTTCTCATACCAGACTGCTTTCAATTGTAAAACTCCAGACTGTCCTTTCACTGTTAACTGTCTTCCTGTCATAGTACTTCCAAAAATGTTTTGATAAGATTTCCAGATGTTGTGCTTTATAGTCTGTTTTGGGGGAGCTGTCTCTTTGAAGATGCAATTCTGGCCAGAAATAAGTAAGTATATCTTAAAAATAGAAACTTTATAGCTGGCATACATTTGGTAAAAAACAATCCACAAAGAGTTATGCTACCGATCTGATATAAAAATATAAATCCCCCTCCAATTAACCAAAATTAACTTTAAAAATAAGTTGGTTTTTTTTTTTTTTTTTTAAATTTATTGAGGTTGGATTATTAATCCCTATAGAAGAAAAGAAAATCTTATAAAGCTGTGGAACCATCCTGGAGGTTTACTAAATTGCTTTGCAAAAAAGTTTGTGACTATTTTAAAAACATATGTAACTACAAGAGTATGAGTAACAGTTTCAAAAACAGATTAAAAAAATACTGTGGAATGACAGTGTTTTTTACTTTGGAGACATCCAGTCAATGTGGGAAGATTCTGTAGCTTGTGCCATTATTTTTGATGTGTTCAAATACTTAAAATATGCCTCTATTTGCATGAATTTTTGAAACACGTTTGAGGTTTTCTGATAGAGAAAACAGGCAGGTTTATAACTGCAAAGATTTCTCCCAAGACTTTTGCCATTAGCCTTTCAAGTAACCGACTGTCCTCCAAAAATCCCACAGTCCCAGAAAGAGAAAAGTAGTCTCTGAGAATGGTGCTTACTTAGAAGTAGAGCCGTAACATGACAATTACGATTTCAATTGCTGTGTCTTATGTCAGATATTGTGCAAGTTATTTTTTCTCTCTTGTGCCTTGTTTCTTCCAATTGTATGTCTTAATAACTTTGATGATGTCTGAATCATGTCTTACACTTCCATCATTAAGAAAAATATCCACATCTAAAAAGTAATTTGCTGTAGATCTCCTCCAGTCTTCCTTTCTCCAGGTTGCGGTTGCTCAATTCTTTACTATGTTTCCATATTAAACAAAATTTTGAGCTCCTGCACTAGTAAGATTTTGTGAGATAGATGTAAGTTTCTGCCTGATTAAAATTGATGAGTGTTTTAGAAATTTTATTCAGTAAAAAAAAATTTCCCCTCCAAATTTGGAAGAGGAAGTTATTAAAAATCTAAAAAGCCTCTAGTGACTAGTGCAGTGGCTAAAGAGTATTTAGGATTTAATAGGCTAATAACTGTTGGTGAACATCTTGATCTACTAACTGGTAAGTAAATCAGACAGTTTTTCTTAATTCATAAGGAAACAGGAATATCAGAAAAGAGAAGGACAGTGAGTGCATCTATGGCTTCCTTTGTGAAACCTGGCTTAATGAAGTTCATTAACATAATTGCAGACAATTTCCATATTTGTCCTTGAGATCTGTTTTACTATTATAGTTGTAACACTTACAACACTGTGTACATTGGAAATAAATAAACCAGTTGTCATCAATGCACACTGTTCATGATAAAAGTGGAGAGATTTATGTGGATTACCAAAGTTGTCAGGTGTCTGGAAATACTGAATATCAATATACAGTGAAGCGAATTTTAATTTTACAGTTTCTTCATCATGTTCATTCTCTTACACCTCACCCACCTCTACCAACAGCCAAGAGTCAAGATGCCATCATTCCATTAAAACTGAAACAGCTGGACTGCCTTCACCTCTTTGGCCAGCATCTGTTGGACCCTCCACTTCTCAGGTCCCGACACTCTTTGTTGGATACCCCTCTTCTGGACACTAGTCCCCTTTTTCTTTCTCCTTGTCCACTGGACACTCCTTCCCCATTGGGGTCCTTCCTGATGGCTCTTTCTTTCTTGGGTCTACTTCTAATCAACTGTCAAGGATGGATGTTCTCATTTCTGAAGTGAGGGAACTAAAAGAGGAAGTAGCTAATGTGGTCCAGGAGTTGAGAACGGTAACAGAACACCTTGGCTTTTTAGTGTCCTGTGTTGGACAGGGTTCAGGACTTTTTCCAGCTCCTTCTGAAGGTTAAAGCTTTAGAAACACACTCTCCATCTAACAGATCAATTCAGCTAGCAAAGGTTTACCTTGATGAACACCTTTTAAATAGCATTCTGTGGTTTTGACTTATATATTTGAAAGTAATATGTGTCTTGTTAGTAACTTGTTAGTTCTACCTTTGTATATTTTATTTCAAAATACTCTTTAAAAAATGTATCCACACATATACACATGCCTTTCATATCTATATATCTCTATATAACACATATAATTTTCTGTGTTTTTAACTAGTATAATATGACTATTTTAAGCACTGCAGTCAAGTTCTGCTGCTTGGCAAATTTTCATAACTTCACATTTGTAAAGCAAGAGATACTGTTCACCAAGAATAACTTCTCAAAGTGTATTTCCAGAGTAAATTCTTAGTCATGGCTTCTGTGAGCCTGTTGGCTGCTATGATGCTGAAAATTACATCATGGTAGCAAACAATAGCCTTAGCAAGGAAGGTTTACCTGGAGGGCCAATTTGAGTTCTCCTTGTTCTTTCTCATTGCAGAAAAAGATGTTGGTAGAGTTCAATGAATGAACTTTGTCTGCTTGTTAAAAATAATGTTAAATGCTGTGATAGTTAAATCTAAGATCAATAAGCGCTTGGTTTACTTTTGTTTTCTGTAGTGGGAATTTTACAAAAAAAGCTGCTGGTACCTGAAATAAGACAAACATTATTTTCATAAATATGAAAGACGCTTAAAGCTTGAAAGGCACTAAGTATAGAGAAATAGGTGAAGGATTTCCCAAATGCTTATTTAATGAAAATACAGAGAAAGAAAAGAAAAATCCATGAACAGGATAGCAAAAACTTTATCTTATAATGAGTAACTTGCTTTACATCAAGAAAATTTATGTCCTCTATTATTGAGAATTATATTAAGTTTATGCTCTCTTCAGAAAATAAACCAACAAAGATTATATCTGTTTTTCAGTGTTTAGAATAGATTTAGACCAATTTACAACTTATTCATAAGTATCTTCAAGTATTCAGAATAGCAGGTGAGGAAGTTTTTATTCTGGGCAGAGCAGGGACCTGACTTTTCCTTCAGACCATGAACACTTAAGTTTCTGACTGAATGAAGAGTAACAAAATGTTTAGAAATAGAAAGAGAAATACAGTTGGAGATGCAATAGGAAGCATACAAAAAGGGTTTGCTATTTTTGCATTCCTGGAAATGACTGTTGTTTGCTCAATAAAGTCACTGTAAAAAATCTAATTAATCTAAATCTAATTTTGTTTTGAAAAATATTTTATAGAAAGACCTATTACTTAATGTTTTCTCTGTGTGATTAGTGAGTTGAATACACTCAAGGTGTCCCATATAGATCAGTGTTAGTGCAAAAGAATATTTTTCTTGTATTCATGGCACTTATCCTGTGATGAATTTTATATCGTGGCAACCTCCTGTTATCTGGGTGGTTGATATACTTTCATTGAAATTAGTGATAAAATGAATGTCTTCATTCAAGATTTGTCCCAGGAGCTACTATGGGTAATTTTCCTATTCCAATTTTGCTGAATAAGAGATTAAGTATTTTGAAACTGATCAGCTCTTATTAGAATTTGTAGAGTACATGTAAGTCTGCATAATTTAACCTATGTGGTGCAGAATATCTTTATTTATGGAAAGAAGAGGTATTTGGTACCTCCTGAGTTATAGATGTCAGCAGTAACTTTTTTTTCTCAAGGTACATCCTTGAGATGGAAAATATTAATTTAACTCAGATGTTGTAATTTTTTGGTCATCTCTCCCTTTTATCTTTATTCATAGATTCTTTGTTTCTGTGCTGTGTACATAGATATATTTGAAAAGGTTCTCTTTTTTACTGCTTTCATACAATCTGTATCGAACTTGAGCAAAGTAGTAAATTTTGGTGTGACTTAATGATTTTATCTTCATTAGAAACTATTCCCCAGATGGATCAACAAGTTATGTAGCACACCTACTAAACTATCCTTAACTGTTACCAGTATAGACTATAATGGTGATAAAAAGGAGATTTCATAATATGAATGCTTCTAAATCAACAAATTCCTCCACATTATTTATTTCAAATAGCCCTTTAATCTTATTGCATTAGAAACTGGAAATACTTTTGTGACTTTCACAGTTATGATTACAGTATTGATTTATTTTCTGGCCAAGGTCCTTGGAGTCTCAGCATTAATGAGATATTACAGCTGTATATTTTTCCTTGAAGTCTGTATGACTTTCTGTAGGATAACTTAATAAATGACTAAAATGTACTCTAAAGTCTTTATAACTTGTTTGTTTTTTAGGAAGATTTTCTCAGTCTTCCACAATGCTCTTCTGTCACAGCTATATACAGAATCACACCTCTTAACAATGATTTATAGATGATAAAGTGGCCCAGTGTATTTCTGAAGTGTAAAGATAAACAAAAAAGTACTCAAGCGCCTGAAGTACACTGGAGCTGCTTAAGAATTTTTTATGGCAGGGCAGAGTTTTTGGAACCTAATGCGGCTTTTTTAATGATGGTATATATATTCGTTATAGCAACACAGTATTTTTGGTCTGATGCCTTTTATCTCTACTTCCAAAGTCAGCCTCATTACTTGCATTGCCTTCAGACCATGAACACTTAAGTTTCTGACTGAATGAAGAGTAACAAAATGTTTAGAAATATAAACAGAAAGACAAATACAGTTGGAGATGCAATAGGAAGCATACAAAAAGGGTTTGCTATTTTTGCGTTCCTGGAAATGACTGTTGTTTGCTCAATAAAGTCACTGTAAAATACAACCTGTAATAAGTAATCACCCCACTGAGCTCTGTGTTAGTCCCCAGTAATTCCCATATGACATCTGATGGGCTGCGTTGGTACAGAAGTGGTTGGATAAACTGAGTCTGCAGCCGTAGGAAGATGTGAGACGGGAGAGGCTGCAGAGGTGCAGCTGGTCCCTGTGGGTAACTGTGAAGGTGGTGGAGACATTTTCATCTCCTTCCAACAGCAGCCCACCAGATCCCAACAGTCTTCATGATGGCACCTGCATCTTAGGGCTCTCACAGCAAGACAATATTTCTGGTATGAGATGAGGGTGAGGAAAGGTGAGGAAGGCTGGCCATCTTTATGCCAGAAGATCAATGCATGGGAAAAAAAGGCATGTTTTCTCCTCACAGGAAGCAGTGCAGATATGCTAAATTAGTCATGCTGATTATAAACCTTTCCTGGGAGTTTTAGTGATCCTTCCTGATGAGGAGTGGTGAGCTGTCAGAAAGGGTCAGAATGAAGAATTGCTGCCCACAGTTTTTGCAGAACAGCACGCCATAGTTTCAGCCTAATCTTGGTGGGAATAGATGTAAATTTACGTAGACATAATCTCTTCAGTATGGCAGTTAATTACTTACATGACATATGATACTGTCAAACAACAGTTACGGAATTAGGTCTGTATGTCCTGTCCAACAGCTGGACATTTTTTGAAATTACTGTGAGATGGGCATGGTTTTGGTGCCCGCATATTCAATATTAATGCTTTAATCTGACCATCACTGCTTTTGACATCCCCTGTTTTATAAATAGCCTTTTTTAAAAATTGAATTTTTTAAAAAAATTAATTTTAGGAAATTTGTTTGCAGACTTACCAATTACCTTAGTTTAAATGCCCATGCACTAGATTATACTTTTCAAAAGCTAATGTATGTAATTTTAACAGGAACTGTACTGAGTTGTTTTGCTTTCTCTCCATAAACAGTAGGAAAATCAGTAATGCAATGGAGAATTTCAGTTGTCTAACTTTATATGTCTAGTCACAAACATCAACAAAGAGTGTCCTACATTCATTTGTATAGGGACTTTTCTGGGTTTTCCACCCTGCCTCCCTATATTCCCCCCTCCCCCAGTATGCTGGGAGGGATAAGGGCAGTTAGGTAAAACCCTTCTGTCTCTTGTCTCTTCTCTATTTATTTTTCTGTGGAGGTAAAGAAAATCGTTGAGATAAACACAGCCCACAGAATGTGACTGTTGGTAATGGAGTACAGTATTCTGCAAGTTCATGTGGGTAAGGATGAGAAGAATGGCATTTCTGCTCCATCTAAAGGATTTTTGGCTTTTGTGTTTCGGTTGTCTGGAAGTTCTTGTATCGCTTTCTTCTATGAGGTATATTAATACTTATAGAACAATGCAAAATGAAATAGTGTAATTTATTACAAGACTAATGGAAAAAGAAATAATTCAGTTGCTATTGCAAGTAATTTTGCTGTAAAACTCATTTTGCTGTACCTTTTCTGAATTGCAGTATTGTTTTAGTGTTTTGCTTGACAGCTTACAATACTGAAAATGACATTGGTAGAAATTCTAGTCTAGTTTCTTTTCCTAGGTTTTTCAATACAAATCTCAAAAGATGATACATTGAAATGGCTTATTTGTTGTGAAATGGCATAATAGCACAACAGAGTGTTTGATTAGCCTTGGGCATGGTTCCTGATGGGAAAACAGGTGTCACAGTCTGGTAGACTGGATTGTGTAATATCGGAGGTGTGCCTGTGAAAATAACATTGGCACTAAGTAGGCTGATTTGAAAATGGGAGGTTATCAAATCTTCATACACTGAAATATTCTAATCTAGTATAAAATTTTCATATGTAAAATGGTTTTCCACACTTGATGTAGAAGTAAAAGTAAAACTGAGTTGAGTTTTTAAAAAGTGAAGTAAAACAGATCAGTCTTTTAAATGTGAAGTAAGCAGCCCTTTCCAAACCTTGACACTGGTCTTAAAGTTCAGAATGCTCTCAGCTGCTAAGCAGTATGCATGCAGCTGCATGACCCTGTTGTTTCTCTCAAAAGTGAGTACAAAAGCCTTCACCTTGAGAATTGCTGAACATGTCTCAGAAATTCATAGCACAGAATTGACCATGACTTGTTCATTTGTTTCATTTTGTTTTTTCATTCTGGAGAGCCTCGATTATCAGAATTGAATTTTTCATGGAAGTAAACAAATTTTTAGGAGGCCTTGTCTCTGGTCCAAGTTAAAACTTACATTGAAGTGGAATGAGACACTTACAGGTCAAGGATTAGGGTGCAGATTTGTAAAAGGGAAGAGCTAGTTGCGAAGACTGGTCTCTGTCTGATACAGAACAGGGACTCTAAGCCAGTCTTTCTCTGCTACAAACATCAAGTATCTCAGACACCCAGCTATTCAGGCACATCTCTCTTTCTCTCCTATTTATTCACATATCATATAAAAATGTGTCTCCATTCCTTTTCTTCTTTTTGTGGAGAAGATAAATGAATTAAAATGTTTTGATTTTCAGGATTCTTTATTTCCATCCAGCCCCAGTGCCAAGTCTTTAAGGCAGATATAACAAACCCTTCCTTCAATAAGTGAGACGTGGTTCTGGTTTAACGTCACTTAGCTGTTAGTATTCAGTGTTACGTGCCTTATTAAAATGCACAATTGAGAAATACATAATGCTTAGAATGCTAAAGGAAATCAGATGGAGCTCATCAGAAAATTGGTGATGCTGGCTCTGCCTGTGCAAAGTGCCTCTGCTCCTTCTTCACATGTACAGAAGCAAAACAAATTCACCTGAGCACAGTGGAATTTGTCATGATTTTTTGTCATTATACAGCTATCCAATGTGAATTCAAAATTTTACCTAAGTTTTCATACGTTCTTCACACACGTGTACCTAGCAGAGGAGGTGGAAGCAGTGAAGAGTGAGCCCAAGCTTGATATGATGCATGCAGTGTATCCTGACACCAGAAATTATCCCAAGTACTGCCTCTGGGAATGACAAGTTCATTTAAAACTGTATTATGGAAGGAAGGATGACTCTTACAGCTTGACAGAGCTGCTATGGGCTCCATAGTTTTTGTCCTTCACTATGGTGATACATACTGTAAGTTGAATATGGGTTTATCTTACTTTCTCTGAAGGTGATGCTACACTAGTGAGTTGTAAATAAATATTTACAGCTTGTTGTTTGCAAGAGTGTACCTTATAAAGAAAGACTTGTGAAAACAAGCAGTAGAAAATATATCAATAAGAAGAGTTCAAGAATTAAAAGATTAAAAGATATTTAATATTTTTTTATGGATTCTTCTGTCTCTGCTCATAAGCATCTCTCATGAGCAAGAAAGAAAAGCTGCTATGCTGTGGTGGTAATCAAGAAAGCAGGTTGGGTGTGCAGAAACAGTCAGGTGGATGTTTAAACTTGCCCTGGGTCACAGTTCGATTCCAGCTGAGCTCTCCTAACAGGTGGCTTGCCAAGTGCTGTGCCAAGATGACATTCATCCAGGAACTGCCTGGATGGCAAGATGCTTCAGACTGAGGAAAAGGGTCTTTGCTTTGATGAGGAAATTGCCAAAACTCATGTCTCATTAGTGTTTCCTAAGGTTCTTTGGAAGTGAACAACAGTTTAATTAAAGGCTGATGTAAACATGTTTCTGCACTTTCCCCGCAGCATTTTATCACATTAGAATTGATCAAAATTGTTGCCTTGGGCTGTCTTGAACAGCTATACATCTGGAGCACCATTTGTGCAAGCTGCTGATGAACAGGCTACATATGCTGTGCTTCACAGCAGCTCTTCTGCCTTCCTATGTCGGCAGATTTACCTTGTTGGAAGATGCAATTTTCTAACTATTTTTATTTGCATAAGCCCTTTTTACTTTGATGTGATGCTCTAAAATGTACAACATGCTACTCCTTTGGGTGCCTGCGTCCTGTACCTCCAAAGTGATGTGAGAATACAGGCAATAGTGATTTGGAACTGCACTGAGAATTTCACATTTGAAGAACATTCTCGGCAGGACAGGACACTGTGTCTGATTAATTTTGACCTTACAATGACTTTGTCCGAGTGCTTTTGGCATCTTTCTGCTTTTCATCTGTATTTAGGATTTTTTTCCAAAAGTCTGTTTTATTTTCATTCTCAAAGTAATAAGGATTGGAATCCCTTCCTGGAACTTTAAAACAAATAAATCCTTTTTCAGCAGCATTGTTGAAGATATGAACTTTTCAGGGTATTCAGGCACTCATCAGCCTTAGTAGTCAGGATCAAAGTGGTGGGTAGGAATTGCAGGGGGGTGGCGGAGGGTCACAGGCAGAGTTTGCTCTGGGGCTGGTGCCAGTGCCTGCGCAGGGCTTGACAGCAGGATGGGGCAGAGTAAACAAGTGGACTCTCAGTTTCACGTGTCCTGCTCTAAGTATACTTTTCACAGTGAAAACCCACTCAAGTTACAGCCAGTTCAGAAAGCATTGTTCCAATTTGATCTCAATACGACATTCACATTTTTCAGGCCTGTCTTAGCAGAATAGAGCGTGCCAATATTAAAAGGGTCAAAAATCCCTTTAAAAATAACATGGTCCATGAAGGAAAGTCATCCGCAATGAGGCCCTTGTCCAATATAGTGCTTAAGAAATGACCTTTGCTTTGAACATAAGTTAGTACCATCGATTTGAAATGGAACCCAATTACAGTATTGATGTCTGTCCTATAAAACTATTGTAATTAAAATTGAAATAATTTGGTGCAAAGTCCAACAAATGCTGGTCAATAAATTTAAACTTAATTTAAATTTTCAGAAAAAATCTAGTATTTTTGCTCTGTGAAATATCAGTAAGCTTGGTAGAAATCATACATTTGTCCCTACTTCCCACAGTGAGCTCTAAAGAGATGTTTTCATTGATAGAGAAACTTGGAGGGAGAAGTGGCAAGACCCTTCCTGAGACATGGAAAATATGAGATAGACAAGTTAAAGTATCCTTTGTTCTTAGGGACGTTATGTTATTTTGCTATGGTTGTGGGAAGAGTAAGGGATAGGTTTTGAAGTAATACAATAATAAATACCATAAACCGGCATGTGTATGGCAGTTACCCTACATACCTGAGTGTAGGTGTTCCATTAAAAAATGCAATAAAAATTAAGTGGCTGTTGAAGGAGAAGATGATTTGGTGATATTCTGTGGAGGTGAGAAGTATCCAAGGAAGTTCTAAAGACAAATTTCTCCACTGTTTGACTTGTCTGGTATGAAAGGAATCTAGTTTCTGTTTTGCAGGACAAGAACCTGTTAGGACATTATTTTTAATTCTCAAGTTTGAAAGCAGTAGTTTAAAATTAGTTTATTTATCATAAGGGAGTTGGATCATCATACAATATTTGTGCAAGAACAGTAAAAAGAAATATCTTCAGTCCATTAAATTATGTGTCCTGAGACAGCCTTCTAAGCTAAAATCACTGTTACATTGTTTTTCTATTGTAGATATGTCTTCTCCTACAATGAAGAAACCTGAAAAGCCTTTGTTTAGTCCTACTTCTCCCCAGGATTCTTCATCAAGACTGAGCACTTTTCCCCAGCATCACCACCCAGGAATCCCAGGAGTTGCACACAGTGGTGAGGGTTATGGGGAAGGAAATAAAAACCTCCCTGTTCATTTGTTCCATTCTCCCTTCCTATAATCAGATTGTGATGCATTTTTGCAGACCTTCTTAGAGACCTAATCCAATTTATAATACTGGTGAGAATAAAAATGGAAAAGGTTGGGATATCCTTGCAGGAGTGTTCATTTAACTGTTCAGGTAATCTGACTGCTGGAAGTCACTAAAAAGGATTTAGGATTAACCAGTGAACAAAATAAACTGTACAATGCATGAAGAAACTGACAGAGGAAAAATCCCCCCTGTATTTCATCCTTTCATCTAAATCCCTTTTTTATTATTGTTGCTATGACTATATTGTATTTAAATACCAGAATAGGCAGAATTTAATACACAAGAGAAGTCCCAACCATGTTCACTATGTGACGAAATGAAATAAGTACCAGTGCTTCTTTTGAATGCTGAGCCTAAAGATGTAGAGTCCTGATTAAGTATTTTTCAACACCTCTTTTCTGAAATCATTAGTAAATCCATAGTAAAAGTTCACTTGAAGTGAGGAGGGGATACTTGAAATGTGACAGAATGCATGTTGTCTTGAGGGTTTATAAGTAATGACAGGGAAATTCCAGCATCAGGGTCTGTTTAATTTTAGAGGTGAGACTGACCCTGGTTTTTCAGGCAAGAGCACAGACCTCAGAAATGTCACCTCAGCAACTCATCAGATCTCCTTATAAACTGCATTTAATTTCTTGAGCAGAGCTGAATGGCTGTAAGAGTAAAACAGATTTGAAAATGTTCTTCTTTTTCACATGCACTTTTGCTTTGAGAAGATTCTGTTTTATTTTTCCTCCATGATTTCAAGTGCCTCCCTTTAAATTCATGCACAATTCATGTATTTTCCCCTTAACATCCACTTATTCTGTATTACAAAATGGTCCTGGACTCATTCTCGTCCCTGTGAGGTTTCCACTACCAGAAGATACTTGAGTGCATCAGAGTTGATGGATAAAATGGAGAGGATAGATTTCTCTTCATTTGTGTTTGTTTTGCGCAGCTCTGACATGCCAGAGCAGTAACTAGTATTTTATGTTTAAACTGAAGTTGGTGGGGCTGTGATTAAAATGAACCTGCCACCAAAAAAAAAAAAAATTGATTCTATACTTACACGTATATCTTTATATTTAATTTAAAGTATAGTTTTTAAATACATATACAGGAGTGACGATCATAACCTAACTTGTGAGTGAACTGTTTACTTGCTGGGAAACCCCATTTTTATCTTTGTAGCCTGTTCTATCATGCCAACAAGCAATGCCCAAAAAAAGCAAGTCCTTTAAAAATTAAGCCAAAGAAACCCAGAGATGTGAAATGTGGTCCAGAAGAGCAGTGTGTATACTGTGTGCTTGTGCAGTACACAGTATACAGTAGACAACGATTGAACAGTTTATAAAAGACCTTGTTTTACAGACCTAATTTTGTATTTTTCCACTAACGAAAATGGAAACTCCTTGTCTGTTCTTTATTTCCACTGAACTAATTACCTCTTTTATTAAGACACCAAGAATGTGCTCTCTAGGTGTGTAGTAAGGATGGAAAGTGTGTTCTTGTGAATCGTGATAGAAGAAAGCTCTACGCTTCCAGACTCAGAGCTGGGCAGCAGAAGGACAACCTGTACCTTCCTTGCACTGTGAAAACATTGTCAGCTGTTTAGACACTGCACAGGGTCTTTAGATAGAGAAGTGTTTGTTTATAGGGGCTGGAAATAAATAGAATGAAAAGAATAAAAATGTGTGTTATATGATGGATTGATTTCTCAGGCTCTGAAGTTGAATGTTCATTACCATTTTCATAAAGGTCAGCAAATATTTGTGGCAATATTGATGAGTAGTTATTGCCCTGTCCCCAGATGAGGCAGATATAGTGCAATGCAGTGAGGAATCCCTGTTTCTTGGGGCTTGGTGATTTTCCTCAGTCTTGGAGTGCTGTAAAAGTGGGGGATTTATTAGATTCGATTTTTTTGGGCTCCAGATGGGAAAATTGCGTAATTGGAATATCTTTTATGCTGGAGAATGACTCCTGTTAAAAAAAAGAGAAAAAACTATGATGGCATAACCCACAAAACCAAAGCAACATACAATATTTATGAATTTGAAACAGTTTCTCTTTCCATTTCCTGGGATAATCTGAGGACAGGACCTGTAAATTTTTCTGTAAAAACCCCATAAAGCAGGAGTGCAATCCATTGATTTGTAACTGACTTTTTATTTTTCTTGCTGTAACACAGAGGTGAAGAATTTTAGAAGAAACAAGATGCGAAGTAATTTTAATTTTATTTTATCTTCTCCAGTCATCTCAACTAGAACTCCACCTCCACCTTCACCATTGCCATTTCCAGCCCAAGCTATTCTCCCTCCTGCCCCATCTAGCTACTTCTCTCATCCAACAATCAGATATCCTCCTCACCTGAATCCTCAGGATACTCTGAAGAATTATGTACCTTCTTATGACCCGTCCAGCCCGCAGACTAGCCAGGTACTGTAAAATTATGTGAACCCTCCAAAACAAGTCCTGTGAGGAATATATGTCTTCTAGGGCATCTAGACTGGTATCTCACCAGTTCTGGTCTTAGAGAAATTTGGGAGCTGCTGGATAAGTGATACAACTTATCCTGTCCATCATGGTTGAATAAAGAGTGCAGTTTAATCACATTTACTTGCTTTTCCTCTGTCAAGCATAAGAAAAATACTTTACTGAATGACCTGGCAGCAGCAACAGGGCAGGTCCTGGTCCTGCACCCCTCCTGCAGCATGGGCCACCAGAGGCAAAGCTCCCACTGCAGGATGCAGCAAGGAGTATGCTGATACATACATATGTTCATACATGGACATACAGGTATATTTATAGACTGGCAACGAAAATAAACTCTGGCAAGTTAATACTTGCCCTGTTCCATAGGCACTGATATTTCTTTGCATAGTGAGCACAGCATAGACATACAAATTCTTTTTTTCTTCCTTTTGTAGAGAACGTGCTGTAGCAGATGCGTTCCTGGCAACTGCACAGGTTCAAAGTTATGTCTGATATTGGAAATTAACATGTTTTTCATTAGTGAAGTAATTTGTGAAGGACTGTGTGCAGAACTGCTTTCCATGATAGCATCAGCACACAATATTACCATGTGATCTGCACTACAGGATAAACTGCAGTTGAGACTTGGTCTGTCAATATCTGGAATATGTCCAATGTCAGTGTAATGTAATCTTTGCTGCTCAGGCTGTTATTTTCTTGATGCCTTGTCTGAAAGGCTCTTGTGGAGCCCTGTTGCTTGTGCTTTAGTATATTTTTTTGGAAGTGCCTTGGGTATGTAAACTGAAGAGACAGTGGTCAGGTTTTCCTTCTCCTAAGAGCTGGGTTCCTTTGGAAGGGCTTTCTCAGCATGGATGAAGGGGTTGCTATGACAGCATTTTGTTTTGGGCTTCTTTTGGGGTTTTTTTTCACTTATAATGACAGGCCTCGCAGCATTCATTTTTGACACAGCAGCAATGGAACTTGAGACTGAATCAAACTTTCTCTGTTGAATAACAGATATGTATCCTTGGGACTGTGCAGAAGGTCACGGTGGCTATTGTCCCTATGGGCTAATTCCCTGGTCCAGCTGCATGACTTTCTATGTATTTAATTAGGAAAAAAAAAAGGAGAAAAAGTGGTTTCAAAAAATAAAAATTTACTTTGAAGAGAGAAATCCTAACTATGTGGGTTTTGTTGGTTACAGTATTACTGCAAATTAAACCAAAAAGTGAACATGGAGTATGTTGACTTTAGAATACAAATTGCTATCTGCACATGGATTAAAAATCTTTCAATCCTGTATAGCATTTTATCTGAGACTCAGCTGGGAATGCTGCATGCAGGACCTGATTTTAATTTGAGTAAAATTTCCATGAATAACAAAGTCTAATTAAGACACCCATTAAAAGTCCTTAGTGTTAATTCAGAGCGGAAAATCTCAGAGTTCTGTTGGATTTTTTTTTTTAAACTGATGTCTTAATTAGGCACTATTAAGGGAAAAATTATGCAAATTAAATCAGGCCCTTACTGTTACGCATTTCTTTAATTATTCAGCGCTTGTTTTACTTACATTTTGATTTCTTATATATGTTAAAAGAGCAGATTAGGTGATAATCTCTCTGGATTGTTCCACGTTCTGCTTTGGATCATTACTGAAAAAACCTACAACATCTAAATGAAATATCTGACTTCCTTTCAGTTGAAATATGTGCTGTCTTATGATTTTAACATTGGGGAGTATATTCACTGAGCAGGAGTTATGCTTTCAACTTTTTGCCCAACTCTTTTCCCTTATCTCTGGTTGAAGAAATAATCTTTTGACCTTAAAAGATAAAATTTTACTCTGCTGGTTTTTTACAGCATAGTAGCAAACTGAGAACACTTCATATTCTTGTACATTCCATAGGGACTAACAGACTTAACTAGCCTAAATTTACTGCTTTCATCACTTTTCATAACATTTTTACTAGGGTAATTTTTTTCATTTCATTTGACGTTTGATTTAGTTCCTGACAAGAAGGGATGGAGTAAATAACACCAAATATACAATTTCAGGGATCTGCATCAGCTATTCGCCATAATTTGTTATCATTAATCACTATTATTAGTAGAATCTTTTGAAAATTTAATTCTTTAAAGTTCTGCCCTGAGATTTGGTGTAAGCTGGAGTAGTTGCATGCCTAGTCAAAATATCTCTAAATAGAATAGTTAAAGTTTGGCTGTATAAAAAGTAAAACAGGATTAATTTTTTTGCTTAGGAAAAGAAGAAGCAATTGTCTGTGAAGTTTCAGTGACAAAAGGGAATTGTTCTGATACAATGGCATGCTTTGAGCCAAACCAGTTTTTCTTTCCTAAATAAAACATGAATTTTATTCAAACAAATTTAATTATTATAACATGCAAAACTGCATCTGTAGGAATACCACATCAAATTTAATTATACTTTCCCACCTCAAAACATATTCATTTGGATTTCAAAAAGAGAACTATGATGATAGTTTTAATTTAGTTGTAGAAAGGATGGATACCCTGACAGCATTTACCTAAAATGAACTGTTCCTCCTGAACATCTTTCAGTAATACACTAATTTACATTGTTACGACAAGCAACTGAGATGCCTTGTACTCCCCACAGCAATTTTGAGATTAATTACATTACTGCTGCACTGATTATAGTGAGACAGTCGTGCTATTCAATGGAATACTTTAAGTAAAATTAGTTCAAGGATATAGAGATCTCATAGGTTTCCATGATGGGAAGCACTGAGCAATTTTCTTGATGTAATGTTAAATAGTCCAAATTATGTGTGATGAACAGTCAGAAAGTTCAAGCAGGCCCTTTGGCTGCAGTGAAAAATGGTTCAACAATGGATGATCCTAAACAAAAGGAAGCTTTTAATGAATATCTGTTTTTTATCCCCCGCTCAATATGGAGAATAAACAAACAAATGTACTGAACAGAAACGGACCTTGTTAGATATAGAGCTGGACTTGTCTCAAGCTAGTAGTCTGATAAGTTCCCAGGGTTTTGAGAACTGCTGCACTTTCTACTGATTTAGAATTTCTGCGGATCCTTTTTTACTATACTTATTTCAATGCTTTTCTTCTTAGCTATGTACTCATGTTACTGCTTGAGATCCTGTGTGTGAGTATGTACCTGTATTATGATGGGGTGCAGGTATCTCCAATTGATATTGGTTGTTTGATGCATGTTTCAGCAAAAACGAATTGATTGGTAAGTGTCTGATCCACCTAGAGTGTGTTGAGGTATTCAAAGCTCCCACAAATTTCCAGCATATATTTCCTTTTTGAATGATTCCAGACAGGTGAATCTTTTAATCTTAGAAAATATTACCTCCTTTGAGTCTATGTACACAAGCACGCATACACACACACACACACAAATATGCACACACATGAAGTACATTATTACTCAGGAGTGTATGAATCATATACAGTATCAAAATAAGACTTCCAATGAGCCTGAACAAATCATCAAGCGCAACATCACCGGTGTGGCTGAAATCAAAACCAAAATCTCCAAACTTAATTCACCATTGAGTTAAATGGAATAATTTAATGATCAAGGTGTGATGAATCACAGAAAAAGGATCAGCAAGTGTGATAAAGGAAATGGTAGTAAAGCAAACAGTTGAGCTGAATCCTGCTGATTAACATCCTGGTATCAGTGAGATTTTTTTTTTTCCTGACTGAACCAAGTAAACAGAAGTAGACAATCTTCCAAGCTCTTTGAGCATGTATTATGAAGGCGACAGTTTACCTGTAAGCTTAGCTCAAATATTGTGGTATTTTTGATGAAAAATGAAGTTTTCCTGATATGGTAAAACTAACTGAACTTGATGAGAGTTAAGTATTGGACTGTTTTCTTCTTACAAGAAATGGCTCACATGTGTTATGTACTACAGGCTGAGTGAACTTCTGCATATTTGCAGCATATTTGACTGCATATTTGACTAAAATTCCTGGGTCTGATAAAACACTTTATTGCAGCACTAGTTTGCAGCTTTATCTTTTTGTTGGTTTTATCTCTGCCTGAAGACAGAAATATCTGAAATGCTTGAGAATAACTGTTTCTGGAAGCTGATGAGGCCACTTATTTTCCTCTTGTAATTGATTGGGATATTGAACCTTTTGTTCCATGAAAGGCACATTCTTCAGGACTGCCAGGCAGACCCTTTGTCTTACATTCTTCAGTACAATGACTACAGTCATTTAGAGTTGAGGCGGGAATCTTGTCAGGCTCTCTTTGGGCTGGTCAAAGTGCTTCCTGTTGGTTCTTGGGAGAGTACCAGCAAAATAAGCCAAAAAAAGCAAAACTGTGTGCATGTGGTTTCTTTGGTATAGGTAACACCTTTTTTATTTGTTGACATTTCATAGTTTTCAGCTTCTTGGGCAAGTCTTTCCTTGTCATTTTTAAGAAATTATTGAAGATTAAGTAAGGCGATGTGGAGTTTTCAGTTGTGATTGGGGGCAAAGAGTGAGAGAGTCCTAGCTTAAAACTATCTTCTGATAAGGTGCTTTAAGACTTAATTGCAGTTGTAAATGATTATTTTCTATTTAGTCTGTTCTAAATGCACAAGTAGAAGTCTCCAGAGTGCATGAAATAGTATGTAACATAAAGATATCTTTTGAACATTTATCTGCAAAGGGAAATCCTTTCCCATGCTTCTGTCACAAAAACTTACCCTGTAGTTAAAGCAAATATACAAGAAAAGTTGGATTTTTCCTTGTGCTCTACCTGCTGACAAATAACTGATATTTTGAGCTCACAGGTAAAATTGTGATTCAGGATATAGGACTGTGCACTGTCTTATTATATCCATGTCTGAACATGGATTGCTGAAACTCTGCAGTTGCTCTCAATTTCAGCCACATTACATCAAGAGGAAAATTCATACCTCAGTTCATCAAATGAATGAAGGCCTTTCTAGATCAAAGTCAACACATTGATTTCTTATAGAAAGTAGTACAGAAGGGATGTTGTCAGCCAAGAACAGGCAACAGCATGTATTTTTCTAAAGCTAATTTTTCAAAAAGACGGGTAGCTGCGTGTAATACCACATGAAGCTGCAGTGTGGCATTTCAGAGTGAGGTCTGTGTAAGATGTGCTGTCACAATGAGTTACTCTGATTCTTAATATGGAAGCTAGGGAGATGCATTCCTGTGAAAAGTGGTAAGGGGCACTAAAAGAAGGTGAGGTACATTTCTGTTGCTGCAATAGAGTTCAACAGCAGAAAGGAAACCTATGTAGCCTTGCTTCGTGTGAAGCAAATGCTTTGTGGCACCCACCAGGTTCAAACTGCTCTACAGTATTTTCTACAGTCTCGCTGGTAGTACTCTAGTAATGCTATTCCCTTATGTTTAGCAAAATCTCAAAAGCATCATTATTAGTCAGACAGGTAATAAATTGAGGATATGTGTTTCACACATTTTGTGAAACTGCCTGATGTACCACTGAGCTGTGTGTCGTGGGAGAATAATATAGCCATTGATTTTTACAGGTGATGGAGCATTAGGGTGCCCTAGACAAAAAAGGAGAGGGGGAAAGTTGAAAAATGAAAGATATTTCTGATTTCTTTCTGCTTTAGATTTTCTAAAACATTCATCACTCTCTGTGGGCACCACAGAGCACAATGAGGTGGGCTCAAAGACAGAACCTATCAGCTGTGATCTCCAGGTTCACAGATGTGTCTAGTAAACAATTTTTAATGTAAGATATTTGGTATGGGAGCAGGGGACAAAAATATCCAGAACTGGGTTTCCTGTAACTTCTTCAACAAAATTAATCCAATCAGCCTTCTCAAAACTCCACTGCCATAGGGTTTTACTGTGATGTTGCTCACCATAGTATTGGAACTTCTCCATTTCAAGCAACTGGAATTGTTGAGAGGAAATGGGTGACAGTATTTCCAAATGCATGGTATCCAGTTTGACTAAACTGCATTAATTGGTTGATCACCTGGCTATGATATCGCAACATTGTGAAACACAGAATTTCTATTAAAAACCTGTGTTTTAAGATGCAAATATATTATTCTCCAAGTGTAGTGGTAGGCTGGAGTAACACAGTTTTTTGTTAATCCATGAAACTTCTTTCTGAAACACCTAACAGAGTATCATATGTCACTATATCTAGGACATGTACAGATTAATATGATTTCTGGCATTTTTAAATTATTTGTTTGAAGATGATTTGTACTTAAGATTCCAAGGAAAACTGGATTTATTTTATTTGGAATTCAGAAGTACAACTACAATTATTTTGTAAAAAAAAAGTTCATATGCGAACATCAAATATATTTGATAATTTAAGCAATAAATATTTTACGTGAATTTTTTAATAGATGTGTCAAACTTCTGTTATATTTGGAGAGCTCAGCTGTAGATGTTAGTAGTTTCTATTTCATTATACCATCAGAAATATTTTTGTAACACTGAAAGTAGTGAACTATATGACAAAACACTGTCCTGTATTGTAACTGAATAGCTAAGGTTAAATATGCTGATATTTGGGCATATATGTGAACAGAAGTCCGAAAGGAGGTTGTTTAATAGCTGATCGTAAATATGTTAGAAAATCCTATCAGGGAAAAGAGGTGCAGCGAGTCCTGACTTTAAGAAAGTCCATATTCATATCTGTTACAGGTTTCTGTTCAGACTTCAGACCTGAGGATTAGCATAAAGTATGCACAGTGCACACCATCAGATAACAACAGCCTGACATTCTGAGTTATATTACAGCTGTGACAGCAAATACGACTTGTCTTTGGCTTTGGGTGCATAAGTGAATTAAACTGTGGCAATTCAAGATGGTGTGAAATTAAAGAAGCTGAAAATTGTAACACATCTGAAAATCAAATTAGTGTCCAATCCAACGGTAGAAAAATGTATACCTGCATAAATAAGGGCTGTATTCCCCAGACCTTCATTGTGTTTGCTTCTTTTCCTCACAAATTTTCCAATGCACAGCTTGTTTATCTAACACAGCTACCTCTATGGAATTTGCTTGAGTTTTATGCCTAAGGCATCACCTCTGTGAATCCATCACACAGACATATTGATGTCCTATTTGATGGTAACAGTTAATTCTTCACCGGCAATGCACTTGTCTGTAAGAATCTCTTCAGAGAAACTGGAACTAGAATGTAGAACTTGTTTTGTATAAGGACAAAATTAATTTGTGTTAAATGAGGTACTGTAAGTATTTGCACTTGTAATTCAAGTGGATACTGTCCAAATAAGTAGGCAGTTTCCATGCTAAGTAGTTGTTTGATATAACTGTAAGAGATAAAAGGAGAACAGGTCACAGAAGTTCTTTTTAGCTGCCAATTTTCAGTAAGATTATGAAGGGTGTGTTTCTGAACAGAGGATTTCCCTTTTCGGACTGAAGACTTTAAGCAGTTCAGAGGATTTGACACATTCAAGAGAACCAGTGTTCATGAGCTTGCACCACTATCAATTGCCACTGTCTAGACTTTTATTTCAAAAGCTTTTAGTTTTGTGCTTCTGAAGATAACCATAGAAGTGTGAATTGAATATAAACTGATGCAGCACTATCTGTGTCAATCTGAAGACAGTCCAAAGTAATAACTCTGAGACAATTATGATCTGTTTTTTGGGATTATTATGATCTTAAGCTGCAAAATAATTGTGATAACTTAAATACCAATTTGGTTAACTGCTTCACTGTTGTTCACTGAATGCAAGAAAAACAAATATGGATGTTTTGTAAAGGCTTCTTATGAGAGACATTCCTCTAATAGAATTCAGGAGAGTGTGAGAGTGCTATTCATAACTCTGTTTTCAAAAGTAACACACTTAATGAAAAATGCTGACTTTTAAAGAAAATTTCAAGTGTACCATTTCCCATGATAACCTTTGTCGAAAGGAGGACCTTGGTTTGCATCTCAGAGACAGCTAGGATTGTTGAAAAAGAATTGTATTTGTGAACATCACAGCAGGTATGTGCTTACCTACAAATGGATTGCAATTGCATTTTAAATCTAATGTGCAGAGTGTGAAATCTTGGAACCATAAGAATGAAACATACTGAAGTAACAAGTTTACATTTTTTTTACTTCAGAGGTTTCTTTTCTGTGTCTAGCAGACCTCAGTGTCATTATATTGTGTCTGCACTCAGTTTGACGTGAGACAGATATAGAAACTCCATTTAGGACAAAATTGGGGGAATAAAAAAAAAAAAATGTAGGCACTTGGTGTGGGGCACCAAAAACTGCATCTACTGAAATCACTAGTAAATTCCCCATGGGTGTCAACAAGCACAGGATTTCACCCTCTACTGGGATGGAGTGGGGTGATGTACTGCCATGCCGTTATGTATCACACAGGGAAGAACTTGGTTTACTGCAGAATGGGGTATAAGTATAATCTTTGTCTTATAACTGAACAAGGAGTGGGTTTGCTCATTTGGACCATATGGACAAAGGCAAAGCTCGGGTCTGGTGAGCCACTGGATTCCTGTTGGCTGGGATCACTACAGTACACAATATAAGGTGATACATTGCTGTAAATCATCATGGTCTCCTGTGACCTTCTAATTTATTTTAATTTTTTCTAATTTATTCTAGTCTATCTTTGGAGACAGCTGCTTTTGTAAGCTGATTATACTGTCTGTTTAAATCCATACACTCCCTGGAATCTTCTTTCTTAGTTTTAATAAAAGTTGATCATTTTGGTAAGAGATTCTCAGTTACTTTTGTGATTGTTAGCACACCACATAAGCTAAGGCTCCTAAGGTAGCCTTGTGGTTGCAGGCCAGTGACTCCACCTACCAGCTACCAGATGCAACTGAGAGGTGGTATTCCCTCCAGCAGGCTGTGTGGACAGCTGGGCTCCCAGAACAGGAGAGGGGCCTTGCCTCTGCAGCAGGCTCTCTAGAAGCCCAGTGAAAATCCAGTCCAACTTAGTGAGCACATCTTACTGACAAGAGTTGTGTCTAGGGAGTGACTTTTTCTCATTAAGAGGGTTAGTTTGTTTGCCACTCATAATTAGTGTGCATTTTTACTGTTATTTTTCATTTTAAGGCTTCTGATTTTAGAAACGGGAAATAGTCAGCTAAATACTCAATATGGACACCAGATTGGTTTCCATTTGCACTTACATTTTCTAGTGTTTTCTGCTAGTTTAGTTTTAGATGTCCTAAACAAGACTATCTCCTGGGTGCATTTGCAAAGTCTGGTAGATCATACTGCCAGGAAGTTTCTTGTGCTATTAATTTTAAATTTCCTCCTTCTCGATTTCATTCCATTACCCCAAGTATGTATTTCCTGTATTTTCCAAATAATTCCTTCCTCTTCTGTGTGTTTACACTTCTCACATACTTGCGGTAATTGTCCAAGTCCAGTTATTATTTCATTACCATAGTCATGCTTACCTCTTTTAACCTTTCCTTGAATCAGTTGAATTGTGTCCTTTGTCAGTCTGTGTCTTTATCTTAATTTGTCAAGATCCTTCTGATTAAAAGATTCCCTGTATTTCATGTTTGTATGGCTCCTTTAAAATACTTGTGACTCATAGAGCACACAATCAGTTTAAGACAGAATTTGTCAGCCACTGTTGTAAAAACTATTGACTACATGCTAGTTTCTATTGCAAGCAACTTACCGTTGGAGTGTTTGCAGTCATGCGGAATGTCTAAGGTATGTTTAAGCACTGGATAAACGTGTATTTACCCGTCAACTTTGCCGTATTCAGATGTGCCTATATGTAGGAAGTATCATATTACCTTGATGACCTGTACCTGGTGTAAGGTCATTTGCAGACTGCCTCTTGCATCTATGAAGGGAGTGTCGTCACTTATTATGCTCTTGACTTGCAAAGTTCCCATTATTAAACACTTCTGTGCTTTTAGTAGGTGGCTTTTTGCCAGATGTTATGATGTGTACATTATAGTGCATCGTATCTGAACCCTCTACCCTACTCCCAAACATGTAAATCATTAGTTAGCCTTCCAGTGTGAGTAATCTCTGTGGACAGCTGTGGTCAAGTCTTGGTTGTCCTCCAAGCCAGAGTGGTATGGCATGTGAAAACAGAGGTTTTACATCAGTCATTTGCTCTTAATACTTCATACATTAGGGCCTATGCCTGGTCAGTTTACTCCAGCTGTCATGGGATTTTGGTTCACAGACATTGCATGAACAGCAAATATATTTTGAAACAATCTGATGCATGTGCACCCAGGGAGGAAGAGTGCTTACCGAAATGTACTGCTACGTAAGCATGTACTGCCTATCTGAGAAGGGACCTGCCTGGTGAAAATATCACATGGAAATTCATAGCCTATTTAGAATAGCACATTCCAAAACACAGGTGTTATTACGATGGGCAATTCTGGAAAACCGTAAGATAGGTAGGTTCCTTATACACAACGTGTATGTTTCACAAGGCATTCTTTTGGTTTTGTTTTGTAGCCTAACAGCAGTGGTCAAGTAGTAGGGAAAGTGCCTGGCCATTTTACTCCAGTTTTGGCACCCTCTCCCCATCACAGTGCGGTGCGACCTGTGACCCTGACCATGACAGATACTAAACCCATCACTACATCCACTGAAGGTGAGGCATCTTCACCTACAGCAACCAGTAAGTATTTCTTTAGGAAACAAAAAATGTCCATCGAAGATTTGGTATGATTTCAAATTGAGGCCAGAAAAAGGCGCCTTTTCCTACTATTTGACCAAGTGGGTGCTCATCATTTTAAATGGAGAGCAAACATGATCTGACTGCAAAGCTTTTCCTCCCAAAAATTTCAACCAATGGATCATGTTACGTGAATCAAAGTTTGTGACATGACAACCAAAATGAAAGGGAAAAGCCCACATATTTGACCACTATTTAAGGAAAAGAAAATGTGTTTTTTCATCTGAGGTGGACATTGTTAAGACATTGAGAAGCACACCCAGGCAGCAAGGTTTTACAATGACCCACAGATGGAATTCCAAACAGGGACTGGATAATTTGCTCCTCAATGAACTTTCCTACAGAAATCAAGCCTTGTTACAACGCATACTGAATCCAAGCTATGATAATTGCATGTTAATTTAGGTTGTGTCATTTTTAGCAAAAACAACTGCTGTGGCAAAAGAAAATTTTAATTTGTCATTGCTACCAGGGATGGTAGATCCACTGTTTGTGTTTGTTTAGATTTTTAAAAGAGAAAATAACAAACTCTAAATTCAATGTTTTAAGTTCTTTACTACATATAGGATCACGTTATTTATCCTATCTTCTTCAATGGAATTGCAGTTTTAGAAATAAGGGAAAATATCTAGACCAATTTCTTCCCTTCCAAGTATTCATGATCAGTGGCACAGAATGTTGCTTTTTAATTGTGTTCTGCATTTCTGTAGTCCTTGAACTTTTATTTGGACTTGAGATGGCCAGTGTTACCAGTATTTATCAGAGTGGTGAAGATTTTTAGGAGACACTTCCAGATGTTTGGGAAAAAACTTATAAGTATTTAAAAATATTAGTCTCTTCAGGGTCTGTTACATTAAAATTACTTGTCCTAAACCTATTTAATATTTGAACTGCAAATACAGTCCCTAACTGTTGGTCTGTCATTAATGGAGACCATAAACTGTATGCTTTTCAGGTGTTATGCTATTTTAAATCTTTCCATTAGAATCTGAAGCCGAGATGAGACTCAAATGCATAAAAAGTAAAGGAGGAAAACTGTTTAAGCATTTATTATAAAAGGGTAATAGTAACTTTTGGAGAAACTACTGCTCAAGTATATAAAAAAATTAAATAGATAGATTTTTGGAAGTATTTTATCTACCCTTTCAAAATATTATTTTTGTTAAGAGGTAGTAGAGTCTATCTGTAGTCCCACTGGTGATTTGTGGTACAGTTTTTGCAGCTTTTAAGACAGGTTTGTTTTAGGAGCAAAGAAGAAGCTGTTGCTCTAAACGTTTACACCAGAACAGAAAACTGAGAAAACTAAGTTCTTGTATAATTTCAAGTATTCATGGCTCCATTCTGCTTTGACATGATTGTGCTTGGCCTACATATCTCTCTAAGATGAGGTCAGGGTTTCTGATAAAAATGGCAAAAAAGAACACAGTAAATGCCAGAACTGTTTGGGGATGTTTTCTGGTAATCTGACCTTTATCATCGTTATAGGAAAGCATACGTAATCTGTCCATTGTCCTACTACCAAGGGAATGATTTGGCCTCCGTTTTCCAATTAAATCATCATCCAGTTTCTTGTGCAATTTATGGGAACTTGAGTACCTGATTCCTGCTGAACCTTTTGAACATCTTGACTTAGATACTTAAAGTAAGGCCTCCTCATGCTTCCATAATAGTTTCCAAGCAAATTCTTTCCACTACAGCATATAATAATAGAAATAATCCCTATGAGCAAATTTTATTTGAATGTACTTGTGTGCCTACAAGACAGTTTATAATACCTCACCAGCTCAGGGTGTTATGATTTTCAGAGAATTACATCAGTCTCTTTGGTAAACCCTTTTGACATTGGATTGGTAACTGTAAGAGCATAAAAAAATGAAGAAATATAGCTTGTTGATGAAGAAAATAAAAATAAAATGAGGGATCATGTCGTTCTGATATGTAAATTATATATGAATACATATAAACTGTATTATCAGTAGTAATAGGTCCACCACACAGATTGCTAATAACTTAATGGAAAAATCAACACTGAATATATTTTATGGCATAGTTTCACTTTTATTTGGATTGATTGATTGGTTCAAAATATATATAGTTTTATATTTATATAATTTGGACAACAAATTGCCATTATTATTCGGTGTGATGAGAATAAATTGGCAAATAATTAGCACTGCTTTTCATTCTGAAGTGCAATAGCAGAATTGTTTTTAATGAGAAAGAACAGCAGGCTTTAATAATATTTGGGGAACCCTGTGGCCTCCACCATAATTTCCTTCTGATAACTGGTTAATTTTTATGACAGTTTTTCGGTAAAGCCTGTTTACTCTATTTAACATTTAAAATATTTTTTAAATGAATGCATTTCATTTTCTTGGTTTTTTCCATGTGACATTAATATTAGCAGGTCAGTTTAGTAAGTACTCTCCTGCAGCTTCTCACTGGCATGCCTGTACGTATCTGTCCAGTTTTAGTGGTTTTCCTACTCAGTCTTTGCCACTTCTCCAGCAAGTTTCCAGGTTGTGATGCTACAGGTTGCAGTGTGGACATCTCCACGCTGGGAAGTTGAGTAAGACCACCTAACTAATTTGATAAGTGCCACAAAAAGCCATGATAATGTAATGGCTTTTAGGAATTACTGGCAGGGACCAGACAGGAATTTGTCCTACAGATGAAGGATTCATACTCTGTAACTAATCCCAGCATCTCCTCAGAAATGGATTTCTTCAACCTTTTGTATCAGGCAGCAAGAGAACTCTTTGAATGGTTCCCCTCAGAAAATCTTGTTTTATGATGTATGGGAGAATTTAATAGTTACTATTATATTGCACAGTAAGAATTAGCTCCCTTCTTAGGAAAATAATAATCAGATAACATCCCATTACTGCAAAGATTCATTTCATGCCACATAAGTAAACCAAGATTTTTGTTCTATTTTATGTCGTTCTTTTGCAGTTGTTGGGGTTTTCTTGGTAAAAACAGGGGTTTACATAAATAAAAATAATGTGATCACAAATATTTTGTCTCAGCATTGTAATTTTAGTGATTTCACAGTTGCTTTAGATTGGTATAATGGAACTTAAAATTGTGATTCTGTAAAATAAATACATTATTGAAAAAAATTAATCATAGGAACTATTATTGGGAAGAGACACCATTATGATTTACTTATGCAGCTTCCATTGAAGTTTATAGGAATTTACACATGCCTTTCCAAATTTGGTCCAATATTTCTTTTGCTTTCTCTTAAAGAAAAAACAAAGACACATCCTATATTTTGCAAAATCATAACTCTGGATCTGTCATATTTGTACTGTACCTGCACAAGGTAATAGATATGATAGATTGGTATTTTTATCAATATGTTTTGTTCTTCCTTAATCAGCCTACACAGCCTCAGGCACATCCCAAGCCAATCGATATGTGGGACTAAGCCCAAGAGACCCATCCTTCCTACACCAGCAACAGGTGGGCAAGTTTCACATAGGTGTGATGATATAGAGAAGAATTTGCAATATTACCTTCCTACATGCTGCCACTGTTATCTTGGATCAGACTGAAATCTTGAGGGTTTCAGTATTTGGTATGTGAAGATGAAGTTTATTCAAAACAAATTGAACCCTTTAAGAAATATCAATTTAACCTATGCTTTGTTTCTTAGATTTCTACCATCTTAAGGAACTCCTAATCATGTTTCTTACAGTATTTTATTTTTCAAGAGTTCATACATGTAATCTTTAATAGGATTTTAGGAAGCAGAATGAGGTGTTTAAGAAACAAATACTAATTTAAAAATCAGTTTAAAAAATAAGCAAAAAGTTCAAAGCTAAAAATCCAGTTTATTATTTCCAAGTTTTGTCTACTTTTCCCCCAGATGTTTAATACATTTCTTCATTTTAGTTTTAGAAAATCAGTTATAAAACTGAATTCTCAAGGCAACACATCATCACTTCTACTGTAATAGGTTTAAATTGGTCTGCTGATTATAAATGTGATAAAACCATGTTTTTGTTCTAGTTTCTTACATCATTTATATTTCAAGTAGCATTTTAAATTTCACATCTCATTAATGCTGTAAATTTAATGCAAATGAAGTGTTTACCCAAACTGTGAAAATATACAGCCAAGATTAATGATGGCATACAAATAAATTAACTGCAGTCAGTAGCAAGGCCATGCACATACAGAAATGGCACATTACTAGTAATAAAAATAAATTCAGACCCCTTAGAATTTTAATGTACTTCATGATATGTGTTTGTGTTCCTCTTAGATCTTAACAGTAGAGGACTTTGAAATGCACAGCATGTAAAATGTTACAAGGAAAGGAGTTGAATGTGGCAATAAGAAAGAGGGTGTTAAATAGGCCTTGGTACTTGTTGTGTTGTGTTTTATTTTCTTTCTCAGGCTTGGGTTCCTGTCAGCAGCTTATACACATTCATGTTTCATTTTCCAGTAAAACCTACCTGTTCTGTATTTGCTGAGGTACAGCTGATGTGTGCTTCAGCTGAAACTCCCTATCCATACCCACTCCTAGGGCAAGGTGGCAGTATGTCCATTTTAAAGGTCACCACATGCCGAGTTCAGAGAAAATCATAAAGTTGATAATTTATTCAAAATAGTTGATGCTTTGCCAACTTTTTTTTAAACTATTAAGACCTAAATTCAAACATCTGTACACCTTAATGAAAATATGTAATGCCTATTAGTGGGTTTTCCAACCATTAATTTCTCAATAACTTTTTTGACATATTGTTTTGTTGGATCTTTTTAAACACTCAAAGATTTTTGTATTATGACCGGTGTCATAATTACTATAACTTTTTTTAAAGATATAGTAATTGCTTATTATTTTTAAAAGCACACACAACACATCTCTTTTTTACGCACACTGAATGTAATTTGTGGAGTTCTTGTGAAGTTTTATATAGTATTCTTTGAAATGTCTCTGACATCCTGTTAATTTGGGGATGTGCAATAATTTTTTCCCCTCTGTATTTTTGGACACACATTTTTCTGCCAGTTGCTACTGCGTAGGCCCATTCCACCTTCTTCCAAGCTCATTGAAAGACTTCTAAACTTCTCATCACGTGCCAGAAAGTAGTAGAAGCATATTTAATTTTATCCTGGCTGAATTTTGACATATATGTTGCTAATGTTTTGCATCTCTATTTATTTTTGTCTTTGTGTAGATCAAAATAGATTTCAAAATTTCAGCAGTGTCTTTGGAACATCAAAGTGAGAGGAATCTCAAAGGTCTTTGGTGTTTATATGCACTGTGTCTGATATTCCCTTTCGTGGTGAAACATGTGGCCAAATGGCTTAGAGGGAAGGGGAAACTAAGTTAGATTGCACATACACTTCAGAAGCAGAAAAATTATTTAATGCTGCTGTGTTAAACCAGTGTTTTCCTTTCTAAAGAATATGGCTTCGTAGTCTCATTGTATTAATCCAAGAGCATCAATTGGTGACCAGCGAGCCACATAGTATATTTAAAAATATCAGTGTTTTATTGTCTTGGTTCTTAACTCGCTATTCTCTTCCAACATATGCAATGGACATACCTGTGTTTGCCTGAGTGTGTTTGTGTGTGTATGTGCATATGAAAGCCTACACATATGTAGAAAATTAAGGAGTAGTATGTACAGCTGAAACCATTTGAAAGAACTGAATTCTTTAAGTAGAAAGTTTTTCAGATGGATAAATATAAGTATGCATATGTATGTTTCTAATGAATTAGTTACCTTCACTCAATTCTAAAGGTATCTCAGAGATGACAGTGCCATATAGATATAGATATAGATATAGCTATAGCTATAGATATAGATAGCTATAGCTATAGCTATAGATATAGATATATAGATATATAGATATAGATATAGATAGATATAGATATAGATATATAGATATATAGATATAGATATAGATATAGATATATTAGATATAGATTAGCTATATGTATGTGTGTATATCTATCTATAACTATCTATAGCTATATAGCTATAGCTATAGCTATATAGCTATAGATAGTTATAGATAGATATACACACATACATATATATTACCCAGAAATTAAGGTAGAGCATTGAGATTGTTTAAACAACTTTAATAGAGCAAAGGTTGTCCTCTGGTAAGGCAGAAATGGGATTGATTTACTATGGCCTTTCATTACTTTCCAACAATTTAAAAGAGACCACTCTTCTCGTGGCAGATTTTAAATGCATTTGCTTTAAAGAAACCCATGATGAATGAAAAGAAAAATCAAGTGGTACATGAAATAAGGCAATTAATCATTTTATATTAGTGGAGAGAAATTTTAAATTAGAAAGCCAGTGGTTTTAGTTCCCGAGGTCTTTCAAACATTCCCCATACCCTGTAATGCACGGTGACCCCTCAAGAATAAATATTGTTACTGGTACCTTTTTAACTTCATGGGAGGAGTCTTTATGAAGATTTATTCTCTTCGGTTATGAGAAATATTGGCATGTACCCTTGAGTACCTTTTGTTGCTGTTAAAAAGAACCATTATGTAGCCCATTTAAGTTACAGTAACCACAATAAATTTAAAAGTTACACATGTATTTTGAAACACACACTCACATGGAGTCCTGACAAAGGGATAGCTTGCTAGAACTTCCTGTAAACAATTTATAGCACAGCGCACCCGAAATACTCACATTTAGATGGGAAGCACTGAATGAAGCTTTGAAAGACAATGCATAATAGGGCCAGTGGGAGAATTTATTGTCTTTCATTGGTCTGGATACTGTGAAAATGTGATGTTATATGCATTACTTAGCCTATAACACTGAGAGTTAGAAAAAACAAATTCTAGTGGGGCATTATAACTGTGGAGTCCGCTTTCTGATGCACTAACTGGTGGATCTTCCCACTGCTTGTCTTGAAATGCCAGGTATTTCTATACTGTGGCATGAATAGTTACAAAAAATACATCTTGCTTCTGCGGCATCTGGGGAATCATATGTATCTTGAAATTTTCTTGTAAAAAATTCATGTCAGACCTCCTTGGTCTATTACAAATTATTAGTGACCTCTTGTTTTTCTTTTTTTGATTCAGCATCAGCTTCTGAGAGTTGTTAAGTGTTGATAATGTAACTGCAGGGAGGACACGATGGGACAGGGCAAGGGAAGTGATCAGAGTTAGTAGCCGAGTGAGAGAGTTTTTCTTAATTTTAATATTGGCAATTGGTGGAAGTATTTTCTGAAGCCAAATCTATTGCTCACTGTTCTTTATCTGTGCTGAGAAACATCCTCAATAAAATAAATAAAAGAAAGGTTGGATAATCTTCACAATTATATGGCTGAACCTTCTTCCCCCCAGGCTCTTAATCTGCATTTATTGAAGATTTGTGGTTTCTAAGCCTAGAATAGAGGAAAAAGCAACAAACTAACAAACTGAGGAAAGTCAGTCAATTCAACCTTCTACAAGTGGACAAAATTTCTTGCCAGATTCTAGCTGTGTCTGTATTCTTTTGGCTAAGTAACTTCAACAGCAATATGATTAGTTCACAAACAAAGTCTTAGTGATCAGAATTCTCGTGGTTATGTGACGGCATTTCTTCAGCCTCCTTGTGTCACTGTTCTCAACTTCATAGTTTTATTATGGTATTGAAATGACAAACACTTAGAGTCAGGTTATGTTGTTTCTGGCAATAGTTGCTAGAAAGTTGCCAGAAGTACTAGTCATACACTTTGCCTGTGTAAACAGTTTAAAAATTTGGATGGATGGATGGATGGATGGATGGATGGATGGATGGATGGATGAATACGAAGACTTGTATTTATTGCAAGTACAGATGAATGGTTTCACAAAAAAATAAGATTTCTGTTGGAGTGAATGAAGTAACGGAAACGTTTTTGTTCTTGACCATTTAATTTTAGTGCACCTTGGGGTCTTGTATGTGTGATTATATTTTTAATTAGAAAACATAAATAAATGGGATAGCTATTAAGGTCTGTGAAGACAATAACCTCTAGAACTTAGTCCTGTCACCGTAAATGGTGCTAACTAACACTGGTCGAATTGCTGAAGAGTTAACAAACTCTTCCAGTCTTTGCACTGATGAACTTGGTGGCACGGTTTTCACTAAAGCTTGCACTTTCTGGGTATGGTATGTTGCATTCATGATTTTCACACAGATTTTAGAATTTTGAGTGAGATATTTTCAATGTACATAGTAATAAGGTCTCTAAAATGATCAGAAAATAGTAGACAGCTTTTTATTTCCTACAAATGCCTTCCCTGACTCTTCAGTAGAAAGTTGTTCTTACCAGATGCATCCTTTAGTTACTAAGTTGCACAGTTCAAAATGTAGTTCTCTTCATACTATTAATCATGGAAATCATGAACTTAAATGTCCACTGAACACAGAGAATTTGTTTACAAAATGTTTTGGGTGGATGTTGCTTTTGCTTTCAGCAGCAGGCTGAAAGAAGAACACAGGCGGACTCCTAAAGAGAACTTGTCAGTAAAGTCAGGAAACAGGTTATCAACACTTAGGCTGTTCTCATTGTGTCCCTTATCATAACTGACAGTTTGACGTAAAACTGGGTCACATGATCACCAGGGAGGTATGTAAATGGCTAAGAGGTCACCTTTCTCATATGCTTGCTGGAAAGGAAACACATTTAAAGGAAGTTTCAGTCAGAACAATGACAATATGCAAATGTTAAGTTTTATGGGCTTTCCTCAACTAACAGAAGTTATAGCAGTCACCCACTACACTTTCCAAAATACAATTCTACTTTCACTAGCTATCACAGAAACTTGAAATGAGTGTTAGTCTTAGACAGCCATTCTTTAAATACGAGACTAAAAAATCTGCTTAAATATTAACCCCTAAAAATTATTCATACTATGACTGAAGATTGATCTGTTGGCTGTGGGTTTTTAATGTATGTGTGATTTGCATACTTAAAACACTGCAGGATGGTTGTGCTTGCAAGGTGCTGTTTAAACTGTGAAGACAGCTATAGTAAAATCTAGCACTTGGGTAGAACTCCACATCAGTATGTCTCACAGCTCCGGAAAGTGAAAAACAAAATCAATTTCCTGGCATTTTACCGAACTGAAGCAGTTGGTCTACTGCTATGCTTGTCTCCAGGCCTGTGTCCCCTTCCAGGCTTGTGTCCCCTTCCTGTGCAGTGTCTGAGGCAAATGAGGGAGTTGCACTGCCTCCTGGGAGAAACACGTGCAGTGGGCTTTGTGCTCTCTGCTGCTTCGTGAGTGCAGCTAGTGGGGATGTATCACAGGCATGAGGGCAGAGCCTAGGATCCAGGACTAGGAAAATGGCTGAGCTGCCTATGAGAATTCCTCATCTGCTGCAAGGCTAGACATCCTTTTCCACTTCACAATATAGACTCATCCTCTGTTCTTTTGTGGTTAGATGAGAGATAACTGAGAAAATCATTGATAGTTTTGAGGATGGAAGGTGTCATGGTTCCTGTGACTTACCTTGCCTGAAAAACCACAGAACTGTGGACTGAAGGTCAAATCTGTTTAACAGCCTTCTAGGAAGGACTTTTCACCATGTCATATACCAAATCAGGTCATTCTTTTTTGATTCAAAACATACATTTTAGAAAATGGGTAATGTTTTTCAGCATTTATTAAATGTAACAATTTCTTATGTCCCTTTACTGAGGAATATAAGTTTTCTCAAGTAGCTTCCTGCCTCTCCTCTTCACATACCCTGCAGAGAAACTCTTTTAGATGACTTATAGTGTGTGAGAGTGATTGTGCCTTCTCATCTCCAGCTAACACTGCGGCATTACTTTAGAGGTACCTAAGTTACTCTGAGGACAATAACTAGACAGAAAGCTTTCACTATGACCTCAGACAACATATAGCACTTAATGTAATGAAGAGTTACAATACTGTAATGAAGAGCCTTACGTGCTTCCAAAGCTTGGTACTCATGCCAGGTCTGTGCACCCAGGCTTTTCCTGCTGGGCTGTCTGGACATCCTCCAAGGGCAGCCTCCCACTGCCTCCCACTTCTTCCATCAAATGGAGCCCAGGCTTACAGAGTGCTATTAAATTCTACAGTATTTTTACCCAGAAAGCACTCAACACATGCAGGGGATGCAGATGCAGACTTTCGAAGTGATATTTCTAAATCTTAGACATGCAGATCTTTCAGTAAGAGTGACTTGGGAGAGGAACTTTTATGTGAGGGAGATTTAAAATAAAAAAATTCCAGGCAGGTTAGTTTTAGAGACTGCTATGTGAACCTACTGAGGACTGTGGAGCAGTAGGCTTTGGTGTTGGGAGGGTGTATTTCAGTACAACTAATAGAGCAGCAGGCTTGTCACAGAACTAGTTGTCATGCAAACCTGCCCTTCTCCAAGGTGTTGTCAGTACTGCAAGAATGGCAGAGCTGGTGCAGTGACTAGCACTGCAGTATGAACTATGAGTCTCATGTAGCATGAACCTTCATGGGACTGTGCATGTACGCACCTACAGCTTAGGTATAAAATGCACATGTTGCATTATCACCTTTGCAGTATTTGGACGTAGATGAATTTAGGTACATACGACCGTATATAATAAGAAGCATGTCATTACTAACATGTATGAAATAGGTTTCAAAAGCTTTGTGGAGCTTTCTTAATGATAAATTTAACACATTAACTGTATATGTGGAAGGTTTTCATACAGACCGTGGGAAGAATATAGTGATTTAGCGCAGAAGCTAATTTACTAAAATGTAATGTATCAGTCTCTTACTGTTTTCCCCAAATGGCAAATGAAATTAGATTCTCTATAGCAAACTAGGCGCTTGCCAGGTTTCTGAGTTAGACCTAAGTGAACATCATAATTTGGTAACACTAAGTTCGTGATTTTAGTATATTTTTAATGGTTCTAATCAGCCAAAGGGCTTTTATTCATAGATTTTATATTTTGTGAAAGAAACAAAAGAGGGAGATGGGTGGGAGGGTTTAACCTTTCAGTCTTTTGTTTCAGCTGCAAGTGGGTTTTTATAGCTAAGTTATGAAGCTTTAAAATATGCATTTGTAGTGAAGATGATGACATCCTTAAGGATAATAGCAGAAATGCATCTACTGTACATTGAGTAACTGGGATGACATATTTTATTATGTTTTCATTATTAAAATCAGGCTTAGAATCCTGTTTTTTATAGTGACTAAATCAAATGTTTACTTACCCACTTCTTTAAACATGTTTAATGTTTTATTCACAGTTACCTCTGGCAAACTTTTGGACTGCATGTTTCCTTTTCTGGTTAATTTCATGTGGTTTAGTCATGCTTTTAATGGCCTTTAGAAGGTCCCTTGGAGTTCTTTAGATAACAAACAAGAAACAATCCCTATGAAAACATCAAAGACTAACATTTCCATTTCTCAGACCTTAACAGCAGGAAGCTTAAGAGTCTAACAGCCAGACAGGGTCAGGTTTGCAATATTGTCTTGTCCTCAGCATTTCTATTTTTCAGGAAAAGACTGCAATTAATCATGCTCCTGTGAAAACAGTTTATTGTAGTTTGTTTGCTGTAGCCTGTGCTATCTCAAGAATGTGAATATGGATAGAGAAAACTAAAATTCATTGAATGCTATTAAACTCTGCAACATCATCTTCAATTAAGAGTGTTTAATCATATATAATAGTACAGCAATTTATATAAACATGACTATGCAGAGGATAAAATGTATATTTTCTTCAGAAGCCAGATAAGCTCACTTTCTTAAACTGAAAAATAAGCAGTATATATTTTCAATAAATCTGCTAACACTATTGAGCAGCTGTTAAATAAACAGAGCTGCAGAGGGTTGCTTGAACAATCTGTGAAGGCAGAACTGATGATTTGAGGATCTGGAAAGGCTTTCTTTCATCTAAAATTTAGTACATTCCTCATTATATTAAAATGCAGTAAAGTATTTTAAATTCTACTTTTCTGAGTCTGAACAAGATTAGATTATTTTATCACCTCTTGCTAAGTAATACCACTTTCAGTAACACTAGATTAATTATCTTCAGTTACAAAATACCTTTACTATGCTTAAATAGCAAGATAATGACATACAGTTTGTTTGATTTGGGCAAATTTTCCGTAAGTTGCATGTCTTCTATGTTTCACAAAAAGCATGCTAGAAGATATTGATTGTATTTTACCTTTACTCAATACACATTACATAGAGCATTGCTTAAAAGCCGGCATAATTATTTCCTTTCTTAAAGTATCTCACTATTGATTATTAACATTTCCTTTTATTCCAGCTCAGTTTATAATCTAATAATGGCTAATTGTTATGTGCTACACACTAGTTACTCTTTTATGCTTTATTAATAGAGGATCATATTAAAGAAGTATTATATTAAACAAGTCTGTAGGCATTTATTTCTCAAAATAAGTTATTTTTCTTTGTTTTATTTTTTAAAGTTACTTCTTGGGAAAGTAAGACTTTTGCCATGTACAGTACTAGTTTGCATGTATTCATTTAAATACTAAAAACTGTAGTATGCTCGATCCATATCTGACTGCTAGGTTTCAATTGACAGCTGAGAATTTGTGACTGGACCATGAATCAAAACGGCAGGCATTTATACCCCAGTGCCAGTGAGGATACATTGGGAATTACTTGGCAAAGGTAACATTTTAATTATTTCCACCCCTACATCACCTCTAAAAAAGTTGCATAGAGCTACAGTATGTTTTAGTAGGCCTCCAGAGGTATATGTGACAGCATTATGATCAAAACATGCGTGTAACATTTCTCCTATACCCATTCAGGTTATCTTTCATGTAAGCTGACTTTAGGCGGTCCCTCAGTGTAACACCTGAAATAACGTTATGCTGTCCTATGCAAGGGGTTTGCGAATTGAAGGAAATACTGATCTTAGGCTTTAAAAATGTCATTTGCAGTCATATTTTTGGGACCTTAGTGGTTAACAAAAAGAAAATGGTGCTGTTAGAAGTATAGATGAGTATAATAATAAATGGCTGAGGTGGTGACTGGTTATGGGCAAAGAATAACTATTATTCATAAAAACATTTCTTACCAATTGGCTGGTGTAGATTTAGGTCACTAACATATACCTGAAGGTAAGATATAAACCATCCTATTTGTCAACTAAATAACAGAATAATTAGGAATGATTTTAAAAAAAAGTTTCTTTTTGTATGAAAAAACCCCTCAAAATAAACCCCATTAACCTTTGGTATATTGTTAAGTTATTAGATTTTACATCTCCTGGTATATAGTGGATTATGGTAACAGTAGAAGATCTGTGTTTATCTAAATAGGATTATAAACAAATCCACATAATTTTGATACATCAGTTTTCACCTTTTTCGTGTACACTATTATCTGCAGCACTCAACACTTAATGAGGGTTGTACATGTAAAGCTTGTAGTTTGGGAGCCTATCAGATGTAGTATTAGCCAGTCACTCATGAAATAATTTTAAATATCTTTTTGAAATTTATGTGTGCATGAAAGTATATGTACTTCTGAATAGTTAGTGTAAGTATGTGTGTGAGTGTTAATTTATACATATTACGTACAAAATACCTTTTGATGCTTGTACTGATGGTACTATGGATTGTTAGAAGTTTTGGGGCTTTTGAGAATTGATTTGGAAGGGAGATTACTGAATTTGAAAATTGGTGCTGTTTACAAATCTGAAGTTTAATTCTTTTGTGGTTTCTGTTTAATTTTTTCTGAAACAATGTTTTGAATCTGGAAGAATTGTGGTGGCGAAATAAGGTCTTGTAATTTCTTTCCTTATATATTAAATAGTACAATGGAAAATTAGGTAATGGATTCACCTTATCTCCTCAAGGGCTGTGATTTACATTACAAATCCCCATCATGCAGTAATTGCAGAGTTTTCAATGTACTGCTGGTAGTGAATCCAAACTGAGCTTGCATAGCACAGAGGGGGTGATTTATTCTCCCATTTCAAAGTGGCATTTTTTGGGGCATTGACAGGCCTTAGAAAATTACATCTCAACAACGTATCTGGGAACATCCTCACATGGTTTTAATCAGTTGCCACCCGAGCCCCCTTTAAAGCAATGCCAGTTATACTGGTTGAAGCACTGTCCTAGCGTTTGCTGAATTCTCTTTTTCAGTACCATCATACACCATGGGCATAAATTGTGAAAAGAAAGGAAAAGTGGGGAAAAACATTTCTGGGTGACAACCAAGAAAGCTTTGGTGGTGAATAAAAGCCTGCTTCATGATCCATTCACTGCTATAGACAAAACTGCTTTGCAGGTCACTGCCAGGTGCTGCCTACCGCTGCAGCCCTACCAACAAACACAGGCACTGCCAGAAAAGCTTGGGCACAAATTCTGCCATGGGCATTTCATTAGAGGCCTAGGCTATGCCACTTGCTCTTGGATCACGCACAGCCTTGAAGGACAAGGAAACAAACAGTTCTGCCTAAATGGATGGCTTTTAGGTGTTAGGTTTTGAAATATGATTATTCTTCAAATCCCACTGAGATGAGGACTTAAGAAGAGAAATTATACCTGCACAGGCTAAGGAGCAGTGAGCCTTTCTAACACTAAAACTAGCACTGAAAAATGAGAATATATTGCAAAACGAATTGTCACACATTGACAAAGAAATATATCCCAGTCCAGACAAGTTTCTGCAACCCAAAATCGTTTGATAAATGCTTGATTATGTGATTTCCTTAGATCTGCAGTGCTCATTTTGATTGTGCTCAATCTCACCTTTTACATCAGACTTTTGTGGTTAAGTATACTGATTTTTCAGAAGTATTATTGACCTCAGGCAGGTGAAAAAGTTGGCAGTCCCTCAGCATTAGCTGCCCAGTCTCTCGAGATACCAGCTAACATAGCTGGTCAGGTTGAAAGCTTTGTCATCAAGCATTGTTGGTGAACCACATCTTGGAAACTTGGGAAAAGAGGATGATGAAAACCTTCTGTTATTTCTGTGTTCTTTGTCTTAGTAATAGTTGCCTGTCATACCTCATCGTAGGTACAACGTGTAGATATTAAAATATATATTATTTTGTTCTGTTTCCTTACAAGTTTATGTATCTGTTGGCATTTAAAGATTCAGGTAAAAGACAGTAGTGGTCTGTACGCAAAGGCTGAACTTTGCAGAAAAGAAGAGAACATGAATGATACAAAACAAAAAAGGAACAACAAGCCATGAAGCTTTAGGTCACTGATGCCACTTTCTACAAAACCAGAAGACTTGCAAGGAATAGTAATAAAAAAAAAAGGTTAATACTGAATAAAACATTCTAATATCTTTAAAGGAAATATTTATATTAAATATTCTGTCAGCATCCTAAAAAACCCAAAAGAAAATGGAAAAAGACCCCACCCCAATTATTTGGTATTGTCTTTAGAAGTAGTAATTTTTACTTTGCTCCTCATACCTAAACCATCTACAGGTTTGGGGTTTTTTTTGATTGGTTTGGTTTTTTCATTGCTTTCTTAGAGCATTTATGGTACATATTCTGTCTTTATATGGTTTTTTATATTTATTTGTTAATGTATTTTATTATGTCTGCTGAACTTTGAGCACCATTTAAAACACATCAATAGAAATAAATTCTGCAGTACTTTTATGATCATTTAGGTAGTTTTGTTGGTGTACATGGGAAGAAGATACTCAGAAACATTAAAAAAACCCCAAATCCTTATTTTTTTTTGATAATGGAAGTTCTGTTTTCCTAGAGACAGAAGGCGAGGGAAAGCTGTGAAAATCTCTAAGACTCATTTAGGAAAATACAGTCTCGATTACTACGTGAAGGCAAGAGTGTACGCAAAAAGTGCACTTAGGAAATGAGTGAAAGTGACAAAAAGTGGGGTATGTGTGTGTGTGTGAGGCTGATAGCATGAGTGATCCTAAATCTAAGCCACTCATTACACCAATGGTATTTCCAGCATAAATAGTATAAAAGCTGGCATGATTGGTCTCTCCTAGACCATGTGGAGTATTTGCAAGTCTTCCACAGACTGTTAACAACTTTTCATTACCAAAGAGTACATTGCAGCTCAGCTATTGACAAATGTATTTTTATTTATATTGATTCTTTTAACAATCATTATGTGTTAGTTTTATGTGCTGTTTAATATTATCTTTACAGTATCCATGCAAATGGACTAGGCTAGATTTCATGCTTTAATTCTGTCATCTTGACACATCAGCATAGTACAACAGCTGGCTCATTCCTGGAGATGCTGAGGGGAGCTCTGTTCTCAGAGTGCTGAATTTCTTTCTCAGCTGTAGCTGTAGGGGTGTTCAGCATTCCAAGCATCATTTTCCCCCCCTCCTCCCCCAGCCCCCCACTCAGCACCACTGTGTGTTTATGATAACAGTGCCAATAAGGCAATCAAATGAGATAATCTGATTTGTGGAAGAAGTTGGAGGGAAATTGAGAATGGGTACATATTACTTTTGTAGCACAATACCTTGTGCATGTTTGGTGTTGAGAAAGCATATAGCTAAAGTTACACAGGCAGCAGCTTATCTGTGGAAGCATATTTTGGCAAACACAGACACCTTTTAGAGCGGTGGTTCATACACTCTGACCTGTGCCCCTCCCTCATCCCTCTCCCCAGGAATGGTTTGGAATAGAAGTACCATTTCATTACGATTTAAGAACAAAAAGGCTGAAGTGTCCTGATTGTAAAAGTATTCACAGAGAGAAAATCTAATGATTTCTTATCTTTATCAATTTAAATTACTAATTCTAATAGTTTTGCCCAATTCCATAATGCAGAAAGATGTGCAGAACATTATTTCCTCTCCATCTAGGCAAGCATCTTCTGAACACTTCCTAAGAAATTAGTTGTATTCAAGCCAGACTTGCATGTTGCCATCCCACAGGAAATGGGTCAGCAATCCATTAAGATGCCATTAGATAATCTAATTTGGAACCTAATCTCTAAATTAACCATGCTCCACACTTGAAGCATACTTGAGAGAAAGAAAAAAAGTTTATGTTTGAATCGATAGGGGAGCCGAAGCGTGAAGAAGGCTGTTTGTTTTTTCTGTAGCTGTGGTCACGTCTCAAGCCGTCTGGTAACCACGAGAAACCAGACATGATGTAATTCCAGATTGAACTTGAACTTCAGGGACTTAGAATGGGGGAACAATGGACCATAGGAATCAATAATGTCCATTTTCCACATGATTATGTTTGGAGCTTTAAGCTAACCTTTATGGGAGAAGCAACAAGAACTGCAGTGTGACCAAAATGAACGAGTTGCTCTAGAATCAAGATGTTAAAATAAAGAAAACAACTTCAGTAATAATTTGTGAGCAGGACTGCAGTTTCCAGCAGGATTAGAAAAGTTCTTGCTCTGCAGTGAACTGGTTGCCTGTTCTGAACTCTCTTTGTTCACTTAGGTGGGACAAACTTAATCTTATGTTTCCTGTCAGATGATTTTTGGCAGCTGCTAGGGAAGGAGGAGCATATTACAGAGAATTCCCAAGTATAAACTGTATCTTTAACCCTTTGGTTACTCCAGCTTTCTACTTCTTTATCATCTTACCTCCAATTGTTTCTTTTGAGGAAGTAGAACCACTTTGTTTGGGGTTTTTTTGTTTGTTTGTTTGGTACAGTTAGGATTGTCTGCATTATTATTTAGTCATGCTAATTTGATAAACTTGTAGTTATATTTTTTAAAAGTGCTAAGATAAAAAATCTAATGGTTTGAAGTGAAAATAGTAATATTTAGGAAAAGAAAAATGTAGTGCAGGTGTGTAAAGTGAAGAGTCAGATTTTCATAGGCAACCCAGTGGACACCGGTAACCAAGCACATGTTCTCCATGGTTTGGCTTGACTTGGTCATAGCCTCCTCTGTGGAAGTGTGTGTTTGAAACCCTCTGTTATGCCTGTTCCTGCACCAGCTTCTCATACCTGCATGGTCCAAAGCACAGCATGGACATGCATCATTTCTCTGGACCCTCCCTCTGCTGTGGGTATTCTTTGTCAGTAATGGGCTCTGCAGCCTCTTCCTGATCTTTATGTACCTTTTTGTGTTACACTGTCACAAAAAGGAGTCTGTAGGAAATAGAATAAATAATATTCTTATAGGAGATTTCTCTTTTCCCTCCCGTGGGCATAAATCAGTAGGTCTTTAACTCCTCCACCTGCTAGATGGGTAGTATGTGCCTGCTAAACTGTAAAAGTCATCCCAAACTAACCTGAGATGCACTTAATACATCTCTCGAAACAAGAGCTCATCTTGGAGGTAAAATTTGGCAGCTGCTTACCTATGGATACCAGCTCAGAATGGTAACAGAAGTACCCCACTAAGTAGATGTTGGAAGGGTGGTTATTCTTTCGGCAGAAATGCAGGAGTGGAAATTTAGCCAGGGCACTGAGGTTAGCAAAATTGCATTTCCAAAGTTCTTATGATCCTACTAATTTTAAATAGTAAAAGTCCCTGTACTTGTGGGGCAAGCACTTACTACAGAGATAGATGTGCCTTGTTTGGTGACTTACTATTGTCACTTCTCTGAACACTGAAGGTATTTTTAACCTTTCTGTCCAACGACTGACTTGGCAGGATCTGCTCTACCTTCTGTAAGCTAGTGGGTTCATATAGGTGATAGTAAAGCCACAAGAAGAAAATATTGCTTTATATGTACGTTCTAAATGGTAAAATACTCATACAGACTAATGAAACTGTAAAAGAAAGAAGGTAGTAACTGTTGAAAAATAAGAATCTCAAAGACCTCCACATTTACTCAGGTCAGATTAGATTTATTTTTTATTGCATTTAGTTAATTGTTTAACATTATTATACTCTTTATGTTATTACAACCTCCAAAATGGACTGTATATACATATAATGTAAGCACTACTTGTGGTCCATTCCAGTAATACTTTAATCAGAGGTTCTTGAAACAGCAATTATTATCTTTAAGAGGAAATAATGGCAGAAATCTTGATTGAATTAACATCTGGAAACTGTAATGGAAAGTGTAATGGAGAATGTTAACCCGGTAGGATGCTTACAGAATTTTCCTTTGCTGTTTTATTACATTTGAACAGATAAATACATTATACTTCCTGTGGATAGAGAGGGAACTGATGACTGTATAACGTATCTGACAGTCTAGATATGGTGAAGAGAAAACTGCCACCAGTAGAGAAATTACTTAAAGGTATAATGCTTCAGGAAGGTGGTCCTGCAACAAAGATGGATCCAAATCTCAAAACAGAATCTCATGGTGCTTCTCCTGTAATTTTCTTCAAAACTTAGCCCTGAGCAGTTTTTTTAGGTTTCACTTCATGTTTCAAGGGAAAGGCATTTATATTAGGCCTTCTGCCAGCAAACATATAACAGATTTCCTCAGGAGTAGTAAGCTAGAGTGTGGGGCAGACCCGTTTTATTCCACTCATATATACAAAGATTTCTTATCTAAAGGATAAGCCATGTGGGCAGAGAGACATCCTATTAGCTTCTGCAAAGACAGCAACCTTGTCTGTGTCCAGGCAATGGAAAGAGATTTGGCTTCCCTGGTTGAAGTATTTAGTAGACAGAGGCAGAGTATTGCCTCTGGTTTTGTGAAACCAAGTGCTGAACTTTAACTGGGACTCACACAAACTGCTGGATAGTACGGTGGAGGGGAAGTTGTTTCCCCATTTCCTGCTGTTGCCACACTCATGTGGGCACCCAGGTGGAGTTTACTTTTGCAGCTAGAAGTAACTGTCATTCCTGCTAGGATGTTCTGCAGAAAAAACATGGATGATTTCCATGGCAGGTGCTAAGCTCTGCAATACTCAAGAGAGGTCCCTTCCCAGTAGGCTGGAGAAGGCTAACAGGGGAACCTTGATTTTTTGGGCAGTTGGTTTCTTGGCTTCATGCTGGAGTGCTGGGGAACTACAGAGCAGAGTGTGGCTCATAGGGTAGCTGAAAGTCCAGCTAAATTTGCTGTAAATGTAAAGGGAAGTCACAGGAATGTTGGATAGACAGCCATACGCATGCAGGTTAGCAGAGCCTGTGATGTGTGTTTGGTTATTCACAGTTGTGTCACAGCTGTTCTCAGAGCCGTGTCCTGTAACTAGGGCTGTTCTCCTCAATAGCTTTCATTCAGGTTTCGTCCTTCATCTTCAGTAAGCATCTGGTGGTGCTACAAGGAGTGGGGTGGCCCAAGATAGAGTTACATCCACCTGTAGTACGATAAGGTTATTTTTTAAACTACAATCAGAACTCATCAAGCCTTGAAGATAATTGTCGCGCTGTCTGCTCGGCCGCCCGGAGGCCTGGCAGGCGACACTTGCACGGTGTTCCGTCCAGGGGAATCACCTCAGCAAGCAGCAGTAGTTCTGCCTTCTGGCTCTCTAAGAAGCAGGTTGCAGTCTAAGGTGTCACAATGCGAGAGGAGGAGAGAAAGGACAAGAGAGGACCACCTGAGGCAACAGTGTCAGGTTTTAACCAGCCCAAAAAATCGCACCTAGAGTGGTAAGGTGATGGAGTTGCACAATGCTCTTAAAGGGGGGTGTCTCAGAGGTGGGCTCAGGGAACAGACCAATAAGGGAATGATGAGGGGTGACAGGTGACCTATGAGGGGGAACAGAGGGAGGAACGTATTTGAACAGACTAATGGGGATAACAGCTGGCAAGAACCTTCTAGAAAGTAATTGCTTATTAAACAGAACTTATACATAAACATAGCTAAACTAAGCAATGGGGAATACGTAAACTTGGAGGGTTCTGGAACTGGGGAGGAGATGGCTGGGAGACTGACATCCAGGGGGCTGAGCCCTCAGATAGCTGTGCTGCCTGCAGCACCACCCTCAGGACCACTGTCCTGGATGCGGAAATTCACCCATTGGATGCCATGCTCCCTGTGAGTGGGCTCGATCACCGCAACAGATAATGGCTTAGGAAATGCCAGGAAACAGAAGGAATGGGCCGTTCTTCCCAGCTGCCAGTGCAACCAGACTCTGCCCAGTGTGTATATTTAAACCAGGACTTCAGCCACCTCCAGAGGTGTGGAAGTGGTGGTGGTTCCCGCCCTGCAGGCAGACAGTGTGTGGCTGTCCTGGTCCCACAGGTGCTCCACTTTCTGCACCACCATCTCTGGCAGAAGGCATGGCATGAGCAGTACAAGGGACTTTGAAACTCCTATGGGATATACCGTGTTAACACTGGAGATTTATTACTCCCTCAGGATTCGTAAGTAGTACTGATGAATTTCTTGCAGTCTGCATTTTTGTCACAGTCATAATATGAGGTGGGAGGCTTGAAAGGTTTAAATAAACACCTGAAAGGTTTAAATTAAACTGGTAGGTCATATGGCAACAACAGTCATATTAGGAACTTGCTACAACTTATTTTTATTGAGCACTTTCCATAGAAATCAGGATCTCTGGAATTTCAAGTAGTAGATAAAAATTCTGCTGCAAATAGTAATTTGCTTTTAGTCAGCACTGACTTGTTTCCTTCACCCACTGTAGTCACTAGAAGGTTGGTAACTTTAAAACAAAGCAAAAAGTCACAGCTGTATATGTCCAGTCATTGAAGTGCACTGTAAATCTTCAGAAAGATAACCTGGAGCATGTGTGTTTAGCCTTAGCCACAGAAATTTTTTAAATAGAGTGTTGACCTCAAACAAAGTTTGTATTCTTTGACTTTGTGTTGTATTTTTTTTGAAGTTACTAAACACTGTAAATCCCATGTAACAGGATAGCAAAGAACTGTGCACTGTAAAACATATATTCAGACAGATCCCAAGCTGACAAATCTGCTTGGCTTTTTATTTTTTTATTACTAGTTCTTATTTTTACAATTCCACGTGCTTGGAAGCAATTTGCTTTGTGTCTGTTATTTCAGAATTTACTTCTTAACATCACTGAAATCCAAAGAGGAAGGAACAAAAAATGCATTTTAAAACAAATTATGAAGGAAGACGAAGAATAAATTGAAACAATTAATCCTCTTAAATGAAATTCTGGTATTGAATTTTTTTTTCCTTTTGGAACATAATCTTTTCATTAGCTCATCTTGGAAAAATTTTTCATGCAAAACTAGGTTTAAGTCTTTGTGAGTGCATCAAGATTTGTGGTGTAATTGTGATTTTTAAATTTCAAAAGGGTTTTTTTTCCTCTAATAGCAGGCTTTTTTGTGTAATAGTCAATAGAATCAAAACAACAACAAAAAAGTAAAACATATTAGCTGGCCTTACATTTTGAAAGCAGCAATTTAAAAAAAAAAATTCTGAAAAGATTAAAATTCTGCAGATTTTTAGGTGCCCTTCAAGAATATACCCAATTGGAGAAAAAACCCCCCCAGCCTTATTGAATAATATTTCTACCTCAGGCGTTGAAAACATTAAGATATTAATATTTATTGTATTTTCTTCATGAAATAAAATTTGTCCTTTTCCCTTGGGAATATGACCATCATTGAGACAAACAGGTCAGGAACTATTTCCACTTTTTTGCATGTGTAAAGCATAGCTCCTGAAAATAATTGCTAGGAGTTAACACAGTAAATTAACAGGTTTAGAGAGGTAAGTAGCTTCAAACAGGAGTAAGTGACAGAAGCTGTTCATATTATTTTTAATATGCAAGTCTTGAGAAACATGTCCCCTGGAACTGACAAAGTAAGTTGACCGCTTTAGAACTGAAATGATCACAAAAATCTGCCAAATGGAATGCAGTTATTTCATGAACATTTGAAATAAATAAGAAGAGTCTATTTTCCTCTTTATACATGATGCCACAAAAGCGCATCTGCTTGTCCAGGGAGAGAGCAGTGCAGAAATAGGACAAAAGAGAGAGAGGAAAGAAAACTTTTAGCCTCCACAATACACACGTTGAAGGGTTTGTGTGCAGATTGCATAGTGCAGATTGCATAGTCTGCAGATGTGTTATCATGAAACTCGTTAGTCTAATCCCAAAATGTATTTCCAAGTAAGATCTTATGTTTGTGGAAAAAAACTAATGCACACAAAAGCTTGATACAGTGAAATACAGAGGCAGGATGTGTTTGCAAGCTGTATGTCCAGTTTTGGTGCTAGTTCTTTGACAATGATGCTGACTTAATGATGCTATTTTTCTTCTGAGTAAATGTGACAAAAACTGTCTTTGAAGTCATAGAATCGTATAGCTTAGGATAGTTTGGTTTGGACTTCTGGGTTGCCAGAACCACACCTAAGGAAAGGGCTGCTCAGGCTGCTGGGTACTGAATACCAGCAGCTGACGCCTGTCTTTGAGTATCCATCTTGCAAGTACAACTTGTTGGTGCCTGGTGAACCTGTGAATGCCATTGGGACTTCAGCTCCTTAGTGACAGAGTGCTTTTGAAATGATGACTTAAGTTCCTAAGTCATTGAATTGTCTTTGAAAATATTTTCTTTCTCAGAGGCTTGTTGAAAAGAATATGGTACACAGTGTTACCCTTGACTCACTGCTACCATTGGCTGCAAGTGTTTAGATGATTGGGTCCTGTGTTAGCCAGTGTTTCTTAGACACTGATACTCCTAGGGAAAACTTTTTAAAGAAGCAGGTTTTTTGAACATTAAAAGATCTCTATTCTTATGGGCATCTGTGCATCTCAGAGGCCCATCTTGGGATGGTGACAGGATAAACTGCTGTGTTGTAAGAGGGGAGGGAAATTTCACAGGATGCCGAACCACTGAATCTTTATACTGTATTCTTGAAAAAAGAACACCTGTACCCTGTGGTGTATTTCACTAGCTCTTAAATGACATCCATCATGCTGTATATTGTAACTTGTATGGTTTAGTTGTGTCTGCTCTATATATTTGCATCTGACGTTTTGGGAGGCTTTCATAAATAAACAGACCATCAGTGTAACTCAGGAGTAATACAACTTGCTACTGAGTTCAATGCAATTATTTTTCTTTCAAACAACTCATACTTTCACAAAGAAAACTGTGAAGTAGAACCTCAAGTTACATTCACAAATTTTGTTTCCAGTTTTATCTTAAGTAGTACTATTATTAATGAATATTGGCTGTACCTTGATTCAAATTCATTGCATACGTGTTTAATTTATGTTTTGTTTTTTTCTCTCTCTTTCTCTCCCTCCTTGTCTCTTTCCCCTTTTCAACAGTCCTGGTACCTGGGCTAGCTTGGTTCCTTTCCAAGTATCAAATAGGACACCGATCCTGCCGACAAATGTCCCAAATTATGGTTTGAACATAATTGGAGAGCCTTTCCTTCAAGCAGAAACAAGCAACTGAGGGAAACAAAATTAAAAGCAAAATTAAAAAAAAAAAAAAAGAGAAAAAAGAAAAGAAGACAGTATGAGGAAAGAAACTGAAGAAAGAAGAAAAAAATAGACCAGCAATTGCAGCTCTTACAATCATTAATTCCCTTATGGTTGAAACTGAAATGATATACAAAGGGTCGATGATATTTCACTGATGGGTAGAATGCAGCTCCTGCTAAGTAGCCTTTGTTATATGAAGTCCACTGGGAAATAGATGTTCTGTCTCCGACAATATATTTTAACTGACTTTCTAGATGCCTTAATATTTGCATGATAAGCTAGTTCTATTGGTTTAGTATTCTTGTTGTTTACGCATGAGATCACTATTCCTGGTTATCTCACAAAACAAAGGCTAGGCAGCAGCAGCAGAGCTGCAGGAAGACAAGGGCCGTGAGCCAGTCATTTTCTCAGCAGTCTGATTTCTAAATGTTTTAAAAATAAGCTCTGTAGCCTTTAGTTATCAGTATGGATTTATTAAACTTTGGCCCTTAATTCAGCCTTTTTCTAGTGTGTTATGCAGTTTGAAATTTTCAATCAGTATGAACACACAGGCTCTATGGAAGAAATGCCTCTACACAGGTAAAAGTGTTATCTTCTCATGCAACAGTAAAAAAAGAAAAGTAAAAAAGTGACATTTTCCCCACTAAAGAAACACTTACAGAGGCAAGTGCAATTTAAAAATCATATCTAAGAGGTCATCACTATAAGTCCTTCAGCCCTTGGACTCTAAATTGAGGGGATTAAAAATAAAAATAAAAATTACTTTGAACAAACTTATTTTTCCCCTCAGTTTTTGAGGGCATTAAAAGGCATTAAGTCAAGACAAATCATGTCCTTGAGAATAAGAAATCAGTGGAAACACAGCACTTATGTTGGTTTAGCTGCTGCCTCCGCAGAGGGGTAGGATTTATTTATTTAAAGTTACTTGTTGCATCAAAACCCCATAGGGTTTACATGTTTCTGTAAAATCTACGTCATAGAGACAAAGACATAGGCAAATCCATGTCACAAGGGCAAAGCTTACCGTTTACAAACTGGTAATACCAGGATGGGGATATGTTGTATTTAAATAATGCACTCTTAATGTAAGTCTAATTACAGGGTGCTGTAAACTTGCATGGTGCTTTCAGAAGTTAGCCTTGTTCAACAATTTTCACATATTGACAGAAATATAATGTGCATGGGCAGACATTTTGCCTCTATGTCTCTTTAAAAATTTAAAATACTCTTTCCAGTAATCCTAATTTGCACGAAGATATAATGTCCACATTACGTGCCTTGCCTTGAAATCTAAAAAATGGAAAAAAACAAAAAAAGAAAAAAACTACAAAAAAATTGACATCACTACACTTGTTTTGCTGCATTTATTATAATTTTAAACCTTTACCATTTTTATGACAAAATATTTTGTACTCCAGATTCGAAAAATGTGTGACATCATGGATTTTTTAGACAGTTATACCTTTATCTCACATTTATAAAGCATATCATGGCTGTGTATAGTTGCCGCTTAAGAATTGTAATCGACCAGCAATATTTTCAGTATTTTGGTGTTTTTTCTATTAACCTTTCATGTTTTTCATCTTCCAATTAATATTGGGGGGAGGGGATACAAATTTATACGAATTATGCAATACCAAGTTTTGCCTATGTAGGTAGTGCTTTTAGCTGTATTGGTTATTATAGGTAAGTACACAGATTTAAAAAAAAAAAAAAAAGACTAATGTATGCTTTTTTTGTTTGTTTTAATTGACCAAAGTGGGTACTGCTATTTTTGCAGTGTGATGAGGTCCTTTTCTGTACTGAGAGGTGGACAGGGGATTTTTTTTTATACATACATATATATATATATTCTGGGGAGGGGGGGAGGATTTTTAACACTTTACAGTGTAGCTGTGAAGCAGTGCACCCTTAGCCAGGCAAGGGCTGCAAAGCAACTGTTCTGCCTACTGTGACAAACTTTCAAATCGGTTCCCTCTTTTTAACTTCCCACCTGGGGTGCAAGCTGAAATCATTTCTGGATTTAAAAAATAAATAATGAATTCTGTTGGAGGCAGACTTGACTTGAGGAAATTGTTTTACTTCAAGGTTTTTTTTCACAAGAGAGAGAGACAGACAGAAAAAGAGGTCAAGACCCACAGTGAGACGAAGCCTTTTCCATTCTGGCAAAGATAGTGCATCCTAAAGTGTTCATGTCAGAAAATGTTTTTAGCTCAGAATGACAGAGACACTCACTTTGTCTAGGAAAGGCAAGTACAGGGCCAAAATCGTTGCTGGCATAGTTCCACTGACTCCAGTGGACTCTGGAGTTGCTCATGCAGAGAATTGCCCCCCCCTTATCCTGCTTGATTTTTTTCCTGTACATATTTTTTTTTGTATTCCACTCCCCTCTCACCCTGCCAAATTTGTTAATTCAGCATTTGAATTACAATTTTCAGCCTGCTTGGGCTATGTCAGAGGTTTGTAGTCTTCTTACAGAGCAGATCAGATGGAGAGCCCTGGGTTGTAGTGGAGAGGGAGTTTTTTTATGTAAAGAATTAGACCATGGTGGAAATAAAAGTGTTTTTCCAGTAAAATCCCATTCTGCAGACCTGTAGTGGGCCTATTGCTGGTGGCCTCTTACACACAAGGGATCTTTGCAGTGCATGGCTCAACACAGGGTGAATTTTCTTTAAAGCACATTCTCTTACTAGGGTGAAAGCAGAGGAGCATATAGACATGTGGATGGGAAAATTCATCCCTTTGCAGTTGTCTCTGTGTTTTGGAGGTTTTCCTGTCCTGGAGTGGTCTCAGAGGTGCAGCTCCAGCAGCAGCCACCCCAATGAGCACTGGTCAGGGGCGTACCACCGTCAGTCCCTTCTGGCTCCAGGTGTGGTTAAGAGCAGTAGTGGTGGCACATCCCCATGACTGCAAGAAGAGAGAATGTGTAGGCAGGGCTTGAATGGCTGCAACTACAGGAATTGAAGGGAAGTCTTTGAGATTTAGCTAAACTGAAAAAAAAAAAAAAAGAAAAAGGTAAGACCCAGATGCAAAAAGAAATGTGTGGCTCTTTTTTGGAGCCCCGCAGTAAGTCAATTTGTTTGCTAAGCACATGGCAAAGTGTTCTAGGCCCAAACGCAGTGCGCCTCAGGCTCTGGCCTGGTAAAGCAAAGTATGTGCTGTCCTTTACATACGCTATGATACAGAGCAGTTTGGGAGCAGAGGCGTGCTGGGGGCATGTCCTTGATTAGTACCATTAACAAGGTGTTCTCTGAAAGCTTTTAGTAGCACGTTGGGACAAAACTGGAACATGTTCAGGCTTCAGCATGAAATATCCAGAATGGTGATTGCTCTTTGTAGGAAGATAGATGTCCTTAATAGAGTAATGGGTTTTTTTTATCTCTGGCCTCCTGTATGAGAAAAAGCTGAGCTTAAAGACTCAATTTTTCAGACAAGTAATCTCCTTCCTTAAACTGGGTTATTCAGCAGCTGTGGGTTTTTGTTACCTGCCTCTCTAATAGAAAAGCCTGCTTGGTAGATAATGAACTTTTCATTTTTTGTATGTTTGGTTTTAGGTTGGCTTTGTTGGTTGTTTTTTTTTTTAAGCTCAGCAGTCAAAAGATTAAGATAAGATTGAGAACTCAAATCCAGTCTCTGGCCTCCTCCTTCACCAGGAAGTGTATTCTGACTAAATTGAGCCACCCCGTTCTATGTGCACTGTTCTGCCTTTATTAAGTTGCTTTGCAGCCCTGGCCTCATGGCTGTGCCACTGAAGTGTGTTTCCCCTGGAGTGACATGAATGCTTGAGGCTTGACTAAGGAAAAAAAAAAGGCAGTGAAGGAGACTGTACATAAAGACATGGCAAAAATTTTAATTATAGCAATATAGTTGTGGGGTGATGTTCAGGTGGGCAGCTCCATTGAAAATATGTGAATGAGTTTGTGAAGCTGCAAGTAGCAAGAAGAAAGGATGATCTTCTGAATAAACCGCCTACCTTGTAGACAGTAATTTGTACACTGTATAGTTTTGTTAAGAATTTTTTTTTTTATTAAAATACCCTTGTTTGTAAAGCTAACTTTTTAACAATTATGATGGAAATACCTTTCCATTTTTAAACAAGAATATTCTTTGTTTAGAAACTGGACTTGGGTTAAAACTCTCCAGTTTCTTAATTTATGTATTAAAAAAATCTGTCCATGTTAGGAGTTATTTCGCAGATTCCTGTGCTTGAAAAGCATAGGTTACTAATCCTTTAAAAATGTAAATGGAGAAAAGTTATATTTTATGAAGGTTATTTTGTTGTATTTAGTATTGGAAAAGTTGGTTTTCAGAGCATTTCAAAATGTTAGAAGCACCACTGTCTTTTTTATTCATATATATGGCCTTTAGCAAAAGTTTTTGTGGTTGTTACGTGATGGTATTTAAGATTAGGTTCACAGAGCTATTCAGGATAGGCAGAAAGCTAAAACAGTACTTAAGTCTCACACAGCTGTGTCCTCAGGGAGCAGAATTTTGGATTTGCAACTTGTAGCTTCATAAGGACTTAATGAAAGAGATTGCACAAAGACATCTGTGACACCGGAGTGTGTTCTGTATCTAAAACTAAATTATATATACTGTGTGAGATTATGAAGGCTGCAGAAAGTTATCCCATATTCAGTGTACAGTTTTCACTTTTAATGAAAAACTCTCTAATGTTGCTGGCAGTAAGCCCCCAAGCATGACATCCTCTACGGTTTACATGATCCTGTCAAGGTCTTTTGTTAACGTTAACCAGCTGTATGCTCCTGAATTTTTTATTGGGTTTCTAGAGAAAACTTAAGGAAAAAGAAAGAGAGAGTAAAATCACATGCCAGCTAATCAAGTTAAAGAGGAAAGGCTCAAAGCTGAATGTTCTACTCCATGCTGAAGGAGCTGAAAACTGCCTCCTTCTTATTTGCACTTTCTGCTAGTTCCCCAGTTTTATTAATTCCTCAAAATTGTGTGGGTGTGGTGGAGCACTGCAGTTGGAGGATAACATGGACCACTGATTTTGCCCTTTAACCCTGCACAATGACCTTTGCATCAGCCAAACTTATTGCCATGACAACTCTTTGTACTGTTTCCATGCCACAGCTCTGTTGGTCACGTTGTCAATAGTAAAGGGGACAAGTTGGAGACGGTCAATTTTTACATTTTTTTGTTGCAATTTTTTCTTCAATGGTTGTAAGTAGTTGTTTGGTTTTTTTTTATGATAAAAGGGTTCACTAGTTAGTACTCTTTAGAAATATCTGTGTGTTGCAATTCAGATGTATGTTGAATTTGTGAAAAGGGCTTCAGTGCCACTAGCATCATGATATCCTAGAATAAGCCTTTGATACTTTCATTGCATGATACCTAACAGTAAAACAAAAGGTGGCCTAAATAAAGGGAGAGCAGAGTGAGCTAGTGACACTAAAGCCAGTCTTTGTATTACTGTATTTTTGACAGAATGGTTTTGAAAACTGTGCTACAGGGACTGATGTGGCAAATGTATCTCTATATGCAGAAGGAAGTTTTTTAAGAAGTATGGCTTATTATGCATTCTTCATTGAGGGCATTGAAGTTACATGGACTGATAGAAGTTGATGCAAAATGAGAAAGAAACAAAAACCAGCAAAATGTTTACCAAAAAACTCAAACAAATGAGCAGTGCCTGTTCAATTTCACAGTCTCTGTTGAGTTCAGTTGTAAATATGTTTCAGATAACATTTTCTTCAAAAATAATCTCTACAACATTGTAGAATGTGAGGGGTTCCTCAATCCCAGGCATAGGCTTCTCAAGAGCTGCATTAGATTATGTCTTCATCAAGCTGTTAATTTGTGCTTATATCATATAGAACTTTTAGTAATCTGGGAAGAGGCACCCCATCTCAATGATATTTCTCTGAGAAAAACTTTTGTAGGGCTGTGTGTTTCTTTAGATACATTTAGTACAACTGTAGGTGACAAGTAGTCAGTTATTGCTTGCTAGCTACATACCAGGGTTGATCCATTTTAAAACTTTTGGCATTTTCCCCCATACTGTAGGCCATAAATCCTGAAGGTTACAGATTAATTAAAAAGAAGGTGCGTGCAGAGTCTTTGAGTAATGAACCTTCACTAGTAGGATGCATTACAGTACAGCTACTTAATTTTGGAATTAGGGCCCTCTGGCATCAGACCTGATTTTAGCCTGAGTGTTAACAAAGGTTTCTGTTGTGCCCGGTTGGAGGATAATAATGTTCTTTTTGGTACTTTTTTTTTTTTTTTAGGTTACAAATGAACTCAACTGCCACAAGTTTTAAACTGGTGTAAATCAAGCTTGACTTAATGTGATTGTTACTGTTATACCCAGCCTATACTGCTAGCAGCTGCTCATACTGCAGTCAATTACTGGAAGCGGATATATTTCCTATGCAAAAACTGTTTAAACAATAAAAATGAGCTATGCTACAGACCTGGTCTTATGTTTTCTTTTCTGTCTCTAAGAGTCATAATTGGTAATATCTCAGAAACAAACCTTAAACCTTGTAGCCTGACAGCATGGCACAACTTATGGAGTTCTGTGTGTATCTAATTTAGATTTAACATAATTGTTTGCACACATTTGGGCTTAGCTTATACTGAAAAAGGAAGAGAACAAGAACAAAAGTAAATACAATCAGGTAATCAGCTCAATTTAAATTTTACATTTAGTTTTCATCATCATGTTTAACCAACCCTACAAATTACACAGGTGATCTTGATGCCAGACTGATTTTTGCTTTTATATATTCTTCATATATATTTGTAGCTCTGTAGCCTATTAAGTTATAACTTTATAGATTCGTAGCTAGTAGTTTCCTATCCTGCTAGACAGAAAGACAAACCACATTCCTAGGCCCCTATCCTGTCTTGCTTCTTCTGAGAACCAAGGTTGAGACACTCTCCCACAAACAACTAGTGAGAAAGAGGGGCTTCAGAAGAGAGTCGAACCAAGAGGGGGAATTGTCTCATCACCTCTGTTTCTAATTGGTCATTCTTGTCAATTATGCTAATTTGCTAAGCTTATAAAACTGTACTTGCTCTATGTCACGTGTGCATCTTTGGCACATTTTCAGTGTGTATTTCGGCATGTCGTGCACCAGAGGGGACCCTTCATAAAAAGTAACTGCATTTTTATCACCTAATACTGTCTGGCTCATGATTTTAGGGACCAGAAAAAGGCATCAATCTGCACTGCAGCTCCTGTGATGTAAGATTAGGCATGATGGCAGAAGAGCAGGAGACCTCTGTTTTCTTTTAACATTACTGATTTTTGACAGACAGCCAACTTTTGATTTCCTAACTGCCTTCATGATACATTTTCTTTGAATAAAGACAGTAAGATCCAATCGTTCCAAAATTTTTCCTGAAATCAGAAACGCTTATCTTGGGTCAAGATCTTTCAACTCTACAAAAGAACTATTTTTCATAAGCGTGAATTAGATGTATATATGGGATGTTTCATTCAGTTCTTGTTCCAGGAAATAGACCGTTTTCTTCTTAGACAATTAGGATTCCATAAACCAGTAGCAACAGTTAGCAAGTAACATGAATATGGTCAAAAGACTGGTGGGATAACAGTGTAAAGACTTAAAGTGGAATTATATATAAATTATCAAATTTTGTCCCACAGTGGAGGTAAACAGCTCTCCGTCTACTTAGAGAAAAGTATTCTGCAGTTTCTAGAGCATAAGCTTCATCCACTTACAACCAGCAGTGTGAAAAATGTAAAATGGTTTATTTTTCCCTACTGTTTGTTTACACAAAGACCATTTCTTTATGAAATGTACTAATTTTTCTGTGACAGGCCCTCTGTTGTGTGTGTGTCTTTCAAAAAAAAATTGTCAGGCATGAAAATTTAGGAAATTCAAATGATTTTTCCTGCTGGGGTTTCATTAAACAATGTTATTTGGTCATGATTTAAAGACTATATTAAGGACCTCAGGTTCCATGTTTAAAGCTCCAAACCAGAAAACTTTCCTGCATAATCCAGACACAATTAAGTTCAGTCCTACCTCCCTTTCTGATAAGAAAATGCCCTACTTCTCCAGCCACTCTTCAGCCCCATATAAAGCATGCTACTGAGGAAGCCTGCAGCAATCCTGCATGGCTTTGATCCCCCACTCTCTGCATGCCAGCTGTAGGGTGGCAATGATGAAAATAGCTTAGGAAAGAGAATGGCAGCTGCCTGACACTGCCAGTGCCACAGCCAGGGCTGTAGCACCATGCTCAAGATACACGAAAAGTATCTAAGAACACCAAAATGAAAGTACCAGGAAGGAGAGAATACAAAGACCATGACTTACAACTGTATTGTGAGTACAAAAAGGGGAACACTCCTGGTTCAGGCTTTTCTGCTTTCCCATTTGCAAGATTTTTTGAGTAGAAATGGACAATTTTTTTTTTTCCCAAGCCCAGTGTTATTTTTGTGTATTTTCCCATCAGCTTAACAATTATAAATGAAAAATAACATAAATCTTGACACCAGATCCAAACACATACACAAGCAACAAAGTGTACAGTGCAACCTCACAGATTTTTGCTGCTGAAGTCAATACATGAAGTTCTTAAATCTTTGCTGTATCTGGGTTTCTTTTCGAGTCTTATCTTAATTTCTATGCTAGTTACTGATCTAAATTTCCACATTTTAACTGTTGGTCAATCAGCTTCTTTTTTCTTGGGTAAAAGTTAACATCTTGCTTGTGATCCTCAGCCCATCGGTGTCCGTTTCTTTGGGGGTGTTCCCCTGATGTTCTGTTTCTTTGGCTCTGTTCCCCTGAGTGCTAGGGGACCCTGGGGAGTGTTTAACTGCTGGTATCTGAGTCACAGCTGGGAGTGTCTATGAACACAAGAAGGTTATTGAATCCTCAGGACTGAACCAAATTTTCCCTGCAATTTGCTGGAGGGATGAAAAGTTCATTGCTGCTATCCAGGTGATTCTCATGCACTTCATCACATCTCCCCTCAAAAGACTTACAGCCTAAAGTCTTTCTGGTAAGGTAACTACAGTATTTTTTCACAGGATTGCTTCATAGATAGGTTATATAATTCACCCCCAGAAATGGTAGAACTATATCCACTAAGATTTTACAGCAGAGACCAGTTTAAAACAAACTGTTGACATTGTCAGACTTTGACAGACATATGCAGGACCTAACCAAGATCTTAATGAGAAGAGGTATCTTACTTCTGGCCTGCCAAATACATCTTTAGAGTGTCCCCTAATATTTTATTTAAGGTTCTTGATATGAAATGAGCCACTATTACCAAGGCCATAACCCATAAATATTGATGGACCACCATCATGAAAGACCACCAGTCTTTCATATCAACATTGTCTTACAGCTGGCCTCTGCACATACTGTTATGTGGTATCTGAACAGAACCTGCTGCTTTAAAAAAAAAGGGAGTGAGAGGTAAGTGGGACCTGCTCCTCTGGAAAGTTGACTGATGCCACTGGAGTCAACACAAATCCCTCAACTGATTTTTAACAAGTCTTATTAAAAACTGCCTATATTGTTGGCAAGGCACTTCAATTAAGGTGAAGATGTACTTTTTTCCAGGTCTTAATAGGTATACTTTTTTCTTTTTTCCCCTGAGGTGGATGCCTTAGGGTGAAAGGAGGTGTTCAAAGCAGAAAATAATAGTTTCTGCTGCTAAGATGATGCTCACTACTAAAAGAACGGTCTCCATTGACTATATTTAGATGCACTGCACCTGCCCAAACTAGCACATATTGCTGTGGGCAGACAGGCAAGAGAGTCTGATACACCACAGGACTGAGGCAGGGGTAAGAGATGTATCTCTACATAACTGAGAAATCAAGCTCTGCAGCGCTGTGAAGCTGGAACCATATCAATTATAAGCAGCTGTCTATTCAATTTTCAGAAACTTTCTGATCAGATAATTGGTGATGTTTCAAGAAACAAATGGTGCCCCCAGAAAGAGCTCTGAAATTCCACACGATCCAATGAGGTCACCCAAGGGTAAGTGGGGGCTTTAGTACTTAAACACTTTTCAGGCATTATTCTGGTTGTAAAACACCTCTCTCCCAAATTATTTGAGATTGAAATATTTCCCTTAGTGCATTTTTCTGCTGAAGTATATTGAAAAAATGTCACAGTTACTTACAATGGATTTGTTTCACAGACCAGAAAACTTGGTTCTGTGAAAACCATTAGAAGCTGAGTGTATTTTCTGTTTCATGGAGACAAGAATAGAAAGATAAGATTGGGGGGTTTTTGATAGTGTTTTGGTTTTTTTCCTTTTGTTGCCTTTTTTTTCTTTCCTTCTTTTTAGGTGGCTTGGTCTCCTCCCACCCTCAGTCCCTCCTTTTGAAAGAACGTGATATAGGAATTCACTTTGTATCCAATACCTGAAATGTCTAATGTATGCTAGTTTGTTTTGACTTTGAAAAGGAGAGGAGGACACACACCACAATACTCATAAAATACACTCAGTAATAAGAAAATCAACTAAATATAACACAATACCTCTAAGACTCAGAGCTTGCACAAGGTGGAAATATTAGTATGTGGGCTGTGAATGAGTTAAGGCACTTGGAGGATGTGAAGGTAAGGAAAGCAGATCATGCAAACAGATGTTCACCTGTTAAGCTTCTTTTCTTAGTGCATTCTGGGCATGATATGCGAGCATCAACCAAGGATGACTGTGCCTTTACAGGTGCCAGCATCACTCTGCTCAGGAACAGACAGCAGCAAGAGCTATGGGGTCCTGGCAAGCCTGGACTAGTGTATTAATAGGAAGCTCTCACAGTACGTGCTGTGGGTGCTGTGTTCCTTTAGGATAGTGGCTTTCGATCTTTGGTCCTAAGACATCTTGGGGATCTTTGGAACACTTCTGTAAAGGAATGGAGTAGGGAAGATAAAATGAATGGTACAATGATGGCCTTCAAGTAGCTAGTTTTCCTGTCACACCATTATATTTTGAAGGAGATACGCAAGACCCCTTCCCAGCAGTTTTTAGATTTATAACCCTTCTGTTCAGACCTGTGATGTTTCATGCAAAGAACAGTGTGAGGAACAGAAACCCCTGCTACCTTATACATTTACAAGTTAATTCATTTTGCATTTTGGTAGTTGTTCAGAGGGTCCCAGGAGGATAATATTAGGGTAAGACAGGAAAGGAAAGAGTCTTGTCCTGTGCTCAAGGATGACATATGTCTGGGCACAGCATCTCACTGCGAAACATCAAAACTCTCTGTTCCCTGTGTTCTAGGGATAGAAAAGACAGACAGCTGACACACCCAGACTCACAGCTGGCTTTATAAACAACTCCTGCTACCAGTCCTGCCCTCGTCTTTCCATGGGCTCCCAAGATTCTTCTCCAGTATGCTCAGTGAACCCCCTTCCCTTTCCTGCCTTTACCCTAATTCTTCAATTGCTTAGGCTCCTTACCATTCCCCACTATCTCAGCCTGATGTCAATGAGAGCTTCCCTCACGCCATGTGTCCTCATTGTCTCTCTCAAGGATAAAAGGTGGTGGAGCTGGATCACTCTCCCCGAAGGAGGGAGGTGGAAAACAATGGGTGAGCAGGAGCTCTAGTAAGATCCCATCCCAGGGAGCAGCAGAGGGACAAGTGAGCACCAAGAGCACCTGCAGAGATGACAGACATCCTACTCTCTTCTTCACCTCTAGAGGCACCACTTCTGTGAGGAGTAGCTATGCCAGGGCACCAGTGCCAGAAGCCCCTCTCCCAGCCTGACTTACGGTTGACTGACCTGGTGTCTCAACAGAAGGTGGGACCTGCTGGGTTCAGTCATCTCAGAATTAAATCTTCGGATAAAGGTGTGTGTTCTGTCTTGGCTGCACTTAAATCGCCATTTCTAATGGTGACTACGAAAACAAATGACCAAAAGCTGAGGGTCTGTGGTAGCTGTATGTGTTGTTGCTGGGGGCTGGAGAGTTTTGTCCTATAGAGACTGTCAAGTTATTGTAGTTTTGTAAGCAGAAACAATTTCACTTTGACGTATTTGCTCCAGGATTGTGGTGAAAGGAAGAAAGATTTTGCAAAGGTGATTGAGTTATGTTGATAGACAAAACCTTTTTGAAAGGCTCTGTTAGGCATGACTGGAGCATTGGGTGGGGAGGTCCTGTCCAGAAGTATCCAGCAAAGGGAAAATTCCTGCCAGTTGATCATAGTATAAGGGAAAATTACGACTCTGAATGATGTTTTCTAGCAGTTAACAGTAGAAGAGTGGATTGGGAACAATCTATAAAAATGAAGGAAGTACTGGTATAGAATGGGAATGTTTCAAATTAATGGCACCTGGAAGCAGCGTTAAGGATGAATTCACTCCTTGTTCCCTGGGACAGGCAGTACCTCAAGGGCTCTGCGCTTCAGTCGAGTCCCCAGGCTGAGAAAGCAGGGAGGTGTGAGCTGGGGCCAGGAGCCTGCTCCAAGGACCAAACTGTGCTCTGTGCTTGCCACAGTGCATGCTGATATGTGCAGCACTGTGGCAGGTCCCAGGTGCTGTACCATGGAATCTATAGGAGATTAAAGGCAAAAATATTAGTAGCAGTCTGTAAGGAGGAGGTTAATCTCTAATGCCTCCATCTAGCCCTGTCTAATGACTCCAGACTTAAAAGCTCTGCTCTTGGTCTTGTGTGCCACTGTTCAGGCACACTGATGACACCTGTATGGTGTAAAGCTACTTGGGCTGAATTAAAAATCTGCTTTAAAAAAAAAATCCGGGCACTTCCTGAGGGGCACGGGTCAAATCTCAGCTACCATTAGCTCTTAGTGAAGCACAGAGCAGATGCTGGAGATTATCTCAGCATCTCAGACTCAACAATTTTTAATGTTGTTTCATAAGCAAAAGTATCCCTTGAAGCCCATATAATTTCAAGGTTGTGTTCTGAGAGCAACACACTGAACTTTCCAGTTGATTTGCAGGTAAAATATATATGTATGTCACCAAGAGCTTAATTGTGAGTGCTCTTAGAAGAAGCACAGTCTACTGAATGAAGATTTACAATAATTATTTTCAAAATTAAAGTCCATGGAGACTGAAAGCTGGAATAGTTAGGCTTTAACCTTTCTGTATCTTTGTTTCTGTATGGTCAAGTAGGATAACCACACTTCATTGTATGTTCTACTTATTTAGCTTATGGGAACTTATGCCCCCAGATTTCACTGAGGCTTCTAGGTTTTCCCATTAATGTGAGTAAGAAATGACTATTACAAGCTCAATCCACATTTTTGGAAGAACCAGATTTTGTAGCCTTTTAACACAGCTTGTTTTCACAAAGTCTGAGTGATGATCAGAGCTTTCTCTCTCCATGGAATTCACTTGACTACATTAAGAGTTTTAATGAATCTCAAATTCTTCAAGCTGAAGTTTTCTAGCTTGAATGAAGGAATCAAAATCGCTTCCTCTACAGTCAAAGTTTTCTTGCAAGTCAGAAACCTTGCAAAGAATGAAAACATTCACCTGTTTGCCTTGGCTCCTAATACTACTCTGCTTTGTTGTTACTGAAATACATAGAATCATCTAATTTCCACAGTTGGTCTTTGATTGAGCAGAAGGTCTGGCCTGGTCCTGAAATAAATACACGGATATGGTTTCCAGTGATGTCATCACCCTAGCAGTTATAGGAAAAAAGGAAATATTAATGACTGCTGCTCAAAGCCAGAGCCTTTGCATTGCTAAAAATGTAGCATTAGGTTGCATTTTAATGCTGAAGCTTCCTCTCTGAAGAGGAATTCAGTAAACTGAAAACTTTCTCCAGTGAAGACAGCCTAAATCCACTTAGTTAAGAAATCTGATATTTAGGGAAAAGATAAAAATTCCCTTGAAAACTACATAACTCCATATATGGATTCTGTACCTGGAGGTAGAGAGCTGAGATGCCTGATCCAATTCAAACGTACCTTACCTCCACTGCAGGCCACTGGAAATGTTGAACTCCACATGCAGGAATAATTGGAGAGTAAGTTCCCAAAGTCGAGTGTTTACCTACAATTTTTTAACATTATCCCCACTTACTATTTTCACGTTCTGTATTAAGTTCTTTCTTTTCAACTGTTTAAGTGAAGTTGAATATACTAATAGGTAAAAACTAATTCATCAGCAGGAGGAAATATCAAATTACCTGATTGTTGGCGTTGCTTCCCACAATTTGCATGATCAGTGTGGTTCTGTTTCCATTTTGATTGTACATTCAGAACCTGGGTGAAAGTCTTTGCTCACTTACCAAATACCTGTTTTATGAAAACATTCTCCAAAGTATGGCTTCATTGAAAGTTATCAAAATTAAGAGAGCTCGGGAGATGCATATCTGTATGGCAAGTCAGCTCACAAGTGAATGTGAATCATCTTTAAACGAAAACAAGTGTCCCATACAGTGGTGTTGCACGTTGCAGCTGAACAGCTGTTCCGAGAGCACAGCAGAGGTGACCTGGTGACCTGGTGAACAAAGCTTCAGGGCAAACACTCTAAGGTGACGATAGGAACTGCTGCCAATAAAGGGCAGGAATGTACTGCTGAATTATGGCCTGTTTTGCCATTTGCAGGGATCAAGAGTGGCAGGAGGAGCACTCATGTTGGTCTTGCCTGATGTTTTTCCATTATTTTGCTGTCAAAAACTGCAGATGAGGAACCCACCTGCTAGATGTGATTTGGTGTCTAGGTTGATAGGATAGAAAACCCAAGCATCTTCTAAAAATAATTTAGAAGTGCCTTTAGACACTATTGAACAGGTTGCTGCCATTCTTCAGTCAGCCTAACATCTATGTCATTTGTTGTGAGGGAATTTGTACGCTGCGCTGTTGGGGAAGATGAAACAGGAGAGCCTTGTAAATATGATTGCTTAGGTTTGGAGAATATGAAACCTATAAGTGAAATAGAATTAAGGGCAGAGTTCGATATCTGAAGTGCCAAGCCTCAGTTGCTGAACAGCTGGAAAACGGTAGTATGGCCAGCTGAAGTTTATACCCCTTAAAGTGAAGGATGCCCCTCTCCTTATCAAGAACTTGAAGGTCACACAGTATGGTAATGTAAGGATTCTTACAGGTTGTATGGAAATGCTATAGGATTTTGTATCTTGTAGTAATTCGTTAAGTAAACTAGAATATTCAGTAGAAAGAGAGATAAAAAGGCCAGGAACTTCCTGTTCCCTCTCTTTGCCTGCTCCTCTTTTTGCCTGTTCCTCTTTGCCAGCTCTTCTTACCAGCTCTCTTCTTCGGCCCTGCTTAGAGCTGTGGCTGGCAGCCCTCTGCAGGGCCCCTTCACCCACGCCCTAGCAATAAACCGCTTGCTTCAAGACAACTTCTAACTCCAAAGATCTCTCATCGTTTGTCCAGACCGTCCGACCCCCGCGTTCCTACACTGCACAGAGTCCAAAATTTTTTAAATCATAATTTTGTGCAGAGATGCACTCAGAGCCAATCTCATTTATTTCTGTTAACGTGACTAGCATGAGTTGCAACTTCTGCTCTCCTCATCTACTATGTGTTTTGTTACCTTAAACACTTAGAACATATTTGTCTTCTGATTAGGTTTATGCTGATTAGATATTCCTTTTTCTCCTAGACAGCAACTAACTAATCCAGCACAAAAAGAGTAAGAAATTTGATGGTGATGGTGATCTGACAATTACTTTTACAAACACCTTGCAAGATTTTTTTTCTGACTTGAACACTTCAGTGAATAATTTAAGGATTTAAGTCCTCTAAAGTGGAAAGAAAAGAATCTAACATCTTCTCTGATGAATTTGAATGCTATGTTTCAAAAAAACCCAAAAGACAACAGCAAGAACAGCAACAAAACCAAAACAAACCAAAACCTAAAACCACCCAAACAAACCAAAAACAAGAAAGGAAGGAAAAAAGAGGAATTGTCTGCTAAAAAGATGTACAAAAAAGGAGAGATGTAACATGACAAAAACGATACAAGGAAAAAAAATATATTTTAAAAAGTAATGTGATTTTTAGGACTAGGAATAAGGAGCAGCCAAAATACATTAGGAACAAAGAAACCCTTGCAGCAAAACTGGGCCCTTACCAAATGGACATGATGAAAATTTCATAATGATGCTGGAAAGACTGATTGCAGAGAAGTGCCCCCTTAAAGGTGTTCATATTTGCAAAGAAGCAGAAAATAGTCCCTGTATGTCATCAGGATGTTGACATGCTTCTCAGTCCTTTGGCAAGGATGAAGAGCAGTACTTGCAAAGCACACATAGGGCCAGAGTGAGATCCTCGAAGAGAGTCAAAGGCTATTTATATCTGCTAGTATATAAATATGGAATTGAAACTAGATGATATTTAGGGTCCCTTCTAACCCAAACTATCCTATGATTCTATGAAATATATTAACTTAATATTAAGCACTATAGAAATTCCAAAAGCCTGAAAAAGTGTTAAAGTTTGAATGGGTAGTTTGAAAAATAACTGTATCATAAAGAGTAATGAGAACTGAATAAATCCAGACAAATTAATCAAAGAACCACAGAGCCATTAAGGTTAGAAAAGATCTCCAAGATCGTCAAGTCCAACCTTCAGCTGAATAGTACCATGCTCACTAAACTTTACCCAAAAAGTGCCATGTCTACTTTTTGTTTGAACATTTCCAAGGATGGTGACTCCACCACTTCCCTGGGCAGCCTTTTCCAATGCTTAACCACTCTTAGTGAAGAAATTTTTCCTAATATCCAACTTGAAGCTCCCCTGGTGCGACTAGAGGCCATTTTCCCTTGTTCTGTTGCTAGTTGCCTGGAAAATGAGACTGACAACCACCTTGCTGTAACTTCCTTTCAGGTACTTCTAGAGCACCGTAAAATCTCCCCGAGCCTCCTTTTCTCCAGATTAAAGAATGCCAGTTCCCCCAGCCACTCCTAATGAAGCTTATGTTCCAGACTCTTCACCAGCTTCATTCCACTTCTCTGGACTCACTCCCGCACCTCAGTGTCCTTCTTGTCATTAGTGCCCCAAAACTGAACACAGGATTTGAGATGCAGCCTCACCAGTTCCAAGGACAGGGGAATGATCTCTTCCGTGGTCCTGCTGCCCACACTATTGCTGATCCAGGCCAGGATGCCACTGATCTTCTTGCCCACCTGCACACGTTCAGCCTCTGTTGAGCAGCACCCCCAGGTCCTTTTTCTGCCTAGCAGCTTTCCATCTGCTCTTCCCCCAGCCTGTTGCATTTTTGCATGGGATTGTTATGACCCAAGGGCAGGACCTTCCACCTGGTCTTGTTGAACCTCATACCACTGGCCTTGGCCTATCTATCTAGCCTGTTCATAACCCTCTGCAGAGCATTCTTACCTTCCAGCAGATCAACATTCCCACCCAACTCGGGGCATTGCGGTGGCTTTTACATGTGTCTGCAATGATAGTGAAAGCAACATGGTTATCCTGCAGTACTTCAAAAGTGAACATCTACAGCAAAAAGCCAGATTAACTTGGAGGAAGAAATATTTGATATACTTGGAATTCAAAAAAAAGGATTGTGGGAAATTTGGAGTGCTTGGCCTGATTTCTTTAGCAAATATGCATGACAAACAGTGGTGGAGAAGTGGCTTTAAGCTGAAGCTAGGCAATTTAAATTTTTAAAAAAATTAGTTATTATTATTATTATATAAGGTTTTGGTTTTTTTTTAATTTAATCTCAAAAAAGATTGATGTGACTAATGGGCAACCAAAAGAGATGGTAGAGTTTTCAGCTCTCATATTCAAGTAAAATATTCATCTTAAGCTGTTTTTCCATCTGATGCAAAAATGATATTCATATCAAAATAAGAATATCTGGATAAAATTAACTAAACTGTCACGATTGGACTTCAAATCAGACTGGTGCCATACTGTGTTACTTAGCGCCTTTTGCGGATGTCTGTTCATGAGCATGTAATGCTTTAATTCCTTCTGCTATCTTTCAGTGTTACTGCTGAGGACTGACTTACTGATAAGAAAGTACAAAGGAATAGGTTAAAATGGTTGTTGTGGGAGTGGTGGAAGAAGGAATTTTTTTGAGGTTTTCTTTCTTGACCATTTCATTCTATGTACAAATAAAAAATTCTCGGGTCTGAAACCAAATGGATTGATGGATATTGAACTGTACCTTATACTTTCAAAATAAACTCTGTACATTATCCAAGTTTGGTTTAGAAGTTTTATTTCTGTTTGAGACGCTCCATCAGTTTTTATTTTAAACTTTGATTTGCTATTTGCAGTTTAATTCTTTTTCAGTAATCCACTGAAATATTTCCTGATTTCTACCTGGGTTTAATTTTCTCAAAAAAAAAGTGGTTTTACTTTTTTCTTTTCTTTCCTTATCAGACTATTCACACTTTAGGTGAAGTTTGTGCGGGTGAACTCTTTGTATGTGTATGCTGGAGATTCAACTTTCTTGAAGTCAGAATTTCTCCTTTTGTGTCCACGGTGGGTTGACCTCATCTGGCTGCAAGACCCTTACCTGCTTTCCTACTCCTCATTCTCAAAAGGACTGGGGGGAGAAAATAAGATGAAAAAGCTGTTGGATTGAGATAAAGACAGATAGGTCATCTAAAAATTACCCCACAAGCAAAACATACTTGGCATATGGAAAATTAATTTGATTTATAACCATTTAAAAATAAAATGGATGAGAAACAAAGACAAAAACTGAAACCTCTTCCCTCCACCTCACACTTTTTACTAGGTACAACTTCACTCATTCTATTTTGATCATCTTAAGCCATAGGAGCAGGTTTGTATGTGATTGCAAAGAGTTGGAGATGGCATACAAAACAAACTCATAAGACTAAAAGTACAGTACTGGAATAAGATGATGCCAGAAGTCAGGTATTTTTCCTGTCCCACACAATAGTTTTGGAGTGAAGGGAAACACACAGAAGTGGGCTGCAGCCCTATTACAGGAGTTCCTAGTGAAGGCACAGACAGTGGAAAAATGGCGTGCGAAACACAGCTGCCTGTTTCTCAGCCTTTTTTTTGGTATGTCCAAATGTTTGACATCAGCTGGAGTACTGACAGGTATTTCAGAATCTAAAACTTCCAAATCAGGCTGTAGATCACTCAGACCTTTCCACAGACAGCATTCCCACACCTGCTGGTTCATTGTGGTAATTCTCGTGTCACAAGATACTCAGGTTTTGTGATATTGCATGCTCGAAGACAACAACAACTACAACAACAAAATAATGTCTTTTTGGATGCTTTATTTTCTTGAAAGATAAGAAACCATTTCTTCCTGTCGAGAAAGTAAAAATATATTTCTTGGGTGGGATTTAGGATGTTCTGCCTAATGATTGAGATACAGTCTCAAGACTGCATATTAGAATAACTAAAATATTTTTCTTCTTGCTGGGCCTTATAGGGTTGCAGTATCTTATGCTACAATTCAGTGACACATGGGTTCAAATACATTCTTTTGAGAGCTCTTTTTCAGAGCACAAGTAAATTCAGATTCAGAGCAGGAGAACACTAAGGAAACCCAGCATCTGACAGAGGTAAAGTAAGAATTGCAGTATTGCTGATCTCAGTGTAGGAACATCATTAGAGAACTGGCAGTTATTATGGGATTAACACGTTTCCAAAAAGCTAATTTAGCAAAACACTACAATGAACTGTGCAAATATAACCTGTATGATAACAAAAATAATCATACTTATCTGTATTCTTTTACTGCAAATATTCCTGAAGTGTCTTGAAGACTTCTGAAATATTATTACTTATGAAAACAGAGCAATTTTGAACACTCGAGAAATACTTCCTCTCTTATTTATTCGATTAAACCAAAGCATTATATGCACTCAAACTAGAATTTCAATGGCTCTTGTTCAATCAAAGTTCATATCTGTGTATTAATAATTCAGGAATCAAAATGCTTTTTCTGTCAGACAAAACTTGCCATAGCAAATGTGGCATAAACAGATGCATCAAAATACAGAGCAGCCAACAAATAAGAGCACACTTACAGAAACATTTATGTTTTTGTAAAACACATATATTGTGCCTTTGTGAACAATGACACAGGAAAAAATTATTAATGAGTCTGTGAGATTAAATTACTCTTATTCATTATTATCGTAACATTTATCAAATCTGAGCAGCCAGCAAAATGTCTGGCTTTAACAAACATGTAGGAGTTTGAGTCTTCCTTTGTCCTAGATACATTTCATCTTTTTTGTCCATGTCCATTGTCAGAGATTTCATGAATGTAAATAAACTATACTTTCTTCTACCAGTGCATGGGGAAATCAAGGAATGTGTTGTTCTGCATTGTGGGTTTTGTTAGTTTATTTATCTGTTTTCTTTCCCGCACATTCGGTTTGGTTTTAAGTAGAAATAGCTCAGGTCATCATGCTAGTGTCTACAGAACACATAATGAGAAAAGTGAACTATGCTTGAGGTCCTTTTTGATTTTGAGTAGGCTTTTATAAACTTCTCTCAACCATATTGCTGCAAAAACAAAATCGGGTGCTGTGCCTGTCTCATCTGAATGATCTTGTCTGAGACTGAAACGAGTTCTACATTTGAGATAGGTTTGCAGGGCCACTTGGCGTAACCTATAAACTGGCAGACTCATCACTAGTCCAACTGATGTAGCTTGGCACAGCTGGCAATGTAAGCTCAGTAAATGACTGAAACTGAGTGAAGATGGAGGTTAAGTTTACACTTCATATATCAAATAGAGGACATTTTCTCAAGGGGAATGTTTAAGTGAACAAGTGGAAGAATATCTGGCAATTAGCCAAATGCTCACCACTTTATGCACCCTGCATTGAGCTTCTGTCCCAGGAGCATGGAGGGGTGAGGAAACATTTATCTTCTCGGGGATACAGGAATGAATTACAGTAATAGGTACTTCCCTCCTCCATTCTCCAAAACACACTACTTCTCAAAGTCATGCTGGTTTTGCTCAGATGCAAAAAAAGAGTACATTAAAACAAAGATGACAACAAAGAAACTAAAGAATAGATCTTCTTACCGAGGTTACCCATCACAAAAATGTCTAGCGAGCAAAAATGCCCAGTGATCAGTTTGAGGTGCAAGAGAAAAATTCTCTGTAAAAGCCAGCTAAACTTTGCAATTGCAATTGCATAGTGCCATTTGTAAGTTTTTTCCTTCTGAACCTAATGACCTAAACCAAGAAATTGCTGTGTCACATTGTAAAAGCCCAAATAAAACCAAACACTTCTTGCTCTTTCTTTCGTGTTGTTTTAGTCTATGGAGCTCACAGGCAACGAGGATCACCTGCTTCTTTGTGATGCATCATTCTCTTCAGGGGATGGCTACTAACTAATTTCAGTTCACATGAAAATCGTTCATAAAATAATTCCTTTTCTGGCCCATGACCATTATGAATTTCTTACACTGCATTAAGGGGATGGCTAAAGTGTAAGCCACATGGTTTTCCCTGGAATATGAAGGGAAAAGCACATCTTCAAAAGAAGCAGTTAATCCCCTTTGGCTGAAAGACAAACTTTTGTTTCTACAAGGAAACATCTCCTGCCTTACAAAACTGCGGTAAGGCAATTGATCACTGATGTCATGGTAAAAAATGGACGTATCTCTGGTTAAAGAAAAGCTGGAAAATGAACTTTTTCTGTTAACTTTAGAAAGGCTCTCTTTGGGGTTTATGAGAGGAAACCTATGGAGTAACAGGAATTTTTTCACTATGTAGGATTTAACTAAGATGAGGCTTAATAATGATAGACGGTGGTTGGTTTGGGATTTGGGAGAGGTTTATTGAAATGCCCTTTAGAGTCCTAATAAAAAAATTGTCCAAGTTCTCCCTACCCTGAACATAAATTCTGGCTAATGTCAACATTCACTGAATATTTTGGATTTTATTTTGGTAGTTCATGAAATGGGAAATGCAGCTGATCATGCACACAATATTTGTAACACATGCTAAAAGTGAATGGGGAAAATTAGGGAGCCACTAAAAGATATTGGCAGTTTATTTTAGGACTGCGCGGTGGTGGTAGCAGGTATAAAGCATTCTAGCTTCTGCTTATCCTGAATATCATCTGATCATGCAGACTTTAAATCACACCATTTTCCTTGTGCATGTGTTAAATTCTTAGGTAGCCAAAGACAAGATTGTATACTGAAATGTAATCTGGATTGCTGTGCCACGGATCCTAATTAGGGCCAGCCAGAAAGGCAGTGGTTTTAAACACAGAGGCCAGGTATTTAAAGACATGGCCCCTCCTTTCAATTAATTGATTTATTCCTGCCTGCTTGTTCACAAAATGTTCTAATCAAAATTCTGTCTACTGTGCTATTAAAATTTCCTTTTACTTTTGCCAGTCATTCCTGTCCCTTGCTGCACTAATTCAGCATTCCCTGACAGAGTGATTGCTTGCTGGCACTACTAGTTTTGTGCAAGCTATCCTTATTAGAGTTGAACTACAAGTGCTGGAAAGATAGTATTATCAGAAAGATGCTCCTCTTTATCTCCCCTTCCATTCTCAAGTATCCTGTTTCTTTCCACCTTAAACCAGCTGGCAGATTATACTGAGATTTTCCCCCAGCCTGGCTATCAGTTTAGTTACTGCAGCCCCCTCCTTGGTGAAAATGGCTGAGCTGTGCTGCACCACTGTTATGGCTGCAGAATGACCTGGAGATCTGAAGCAAAAAACAGATGTCTCAATAAATTTTTCTCAAAATGTAATTATCTTGGGAGCAGGGAAACAAATGGACGGAGAGGCAGAACCAGATGTGTGACTTTAAAATATGCAATCATAGTTACTAGGAAATTTTGAATAAGTAAGTGGAGGAGCCAACAATTGCAGTAAAGTACTTCTTCACTTCTCGTGATTGTGATTTCAAATGAATCCTGAAACTCAGCTTCTGATAATGGTGCTCAAAGCAGAAACAAGGAGGGCTGCACAAAAGAAATCATCCTGAGTGCTTTTTCCCAGATAAATCTTTGCAAATATGACGGGCTATCTTTCCCCAAGGAATCCAGCCAAGCTGCTTCTTCCTTTTCAGTGAATAAAACACGATGAACTGTAGATTTTGTATGGTAAGTAATGGTGGGAGTTCATTTCTCTAAGACATCAGGTTAAATAAGACAAATAGGGAAAACTAATTTACTCAATCAGTGTGGGGCTACAAGGTCCAAAATTAAATATTTTTAGTGGTGGTTTAACATTAGATAATTTGATTAAGTTTCAAAGATAATTTTATTTTTTTTAAATCAGAAAAGACCATTCTATAGCTGCATTTAAGCAAAACATTGTGAAGAGCCAGACCAGATCGTTAAGCTGCCTTTTAGGTGAATATAAAATGCCATACTCAGCTGCTGTGAATAATGTTGCAGAAATTCTAGACCAGAGGGCTTCCTAGGAGTACTCAGGTTCTCCTCACCCTGTGGAAAACTCATTGTCACTCCCTGAAGCTCTGCATACTGTAGCTTGGTACATCCACTGATAGATCACCTCACCAGAAATGCTTGCATATACCCAAAGCCCCACATGCAGCCAGGCTCCTTTCCACATGTTCTTCTCTCCAGGGGACTAGCTGGAACTTCTACAATTAGAAAAAGTTTAATAAATAACACCTCTACTGAGGCAAGTTTTAGCTCACTCATTGGAGAGGCTACTCCTTCATTTTCTCTGTTTTGTTTCATGTTCTTACCTGACCTGTGAGTATAAAGGATTCTGCTGTTGTTTATCTTCACATGGAAGTAACAGTTTATGGGAAGTGTTCTCATAGTTTGGAAGGTAGCTGTCTGAGATCCATTCTGTGAAGAAGAGTAAAGATTATTCAGGAAATATTAAAACTTTACTCCTGTAGCTGACACCTTGTTTAAACACTTTAGGGTTTGGACACATCCATGGCCAATTTATGGCATTAAAAAGAGAAAATATGCAAGCCAGTTTTCTTGAAAAGGGAGGTTGGTTCCTCCAACATGCCTTGTTTTAGATGTGCTGCCAGACACAAAGTCAAAAGTTTTGTTCTGTCCATAACTTAAGAAATGTCTGGGACCCCTTATTTAACCTCACTGGTGAAAGTGGTGTTTCTGGTTGTTTAATGAATATGATGACTGAATTATAAAAGATAAGATCTTAGAAAGTTTATTAGCCTGACAGTTTTTCCCCTTTATATGGCCCATTTTATAATTGATATTGAATAATGTTCTCCCACTCCCCAAAAATCCAGTGTTCTTTAGCCTTTGAGGCTGTTCTTTTAAAGGCAAGGAGGTCTAACACTGACTGAGTCTAATAATGAACATCGATTTCTATTCTCCCTCACTGATACATTTTCAGTTCTTTCTAAATAATCATCGGATAGAAGTGGAGAGGTATTAAAACTAGGTGTGAATCAAATTCTAGAGTTCATTGTAACAAGTCTACTGAATTTTATTTCCGTATTAATAATCCCAGCCCTAAAAGGCTTGATGAGTGGATTCTGTTCAAAGATAACATAGGAAGAGAAATTTTTGCTTTTCTCTGTTTCAGACTGAAGCTGAAGACTAAAATTAAAAGTTTAATTACAAGTTAATTTATTCAGTAGAACAAGCCTAATGCTTCCAAAGATATCTTCTAGATTAGTTATCCAGGTTACTGATTTTCAGTGGCAGTGGACAGCTAATTTTAGCTCTATAGGTTGAATTAAAAAAGTCTTTTGAAGATTTAAATATGAACATAAAATATCCTCAGGTGTAAGCAGTAACCTGAGATCTAAGACACAGGTGAAAATAACAAAGATCAAAGTGTGATCTTTAAAATATCTAGTTAAGAGCTGCTTCACTGTGGAGGTGCCCAGGTTTTTCCATGCCAGTACTTTTATTTTTTCTGTAAATACTTAATACAGCCCAAATAAATCTAAAAAGCAAAATTAAGTTTTGACAGTAACAAGTTCTAGATTAATTTCTTTATTGAAAGGGTGTTCAGGTGCTGGAACAGGCTGCCAGGGAAGTGATTGAATCGCTTGCCCTGGAAGTGTTAAAAAAAGAGGAAATATGGCACTCGGGGACATGGGTTAGCTGTGAATATGGCAGTGCTCAGTTAAGAGTTGAATTCAATGATACTAGAGGTGTTTTGCAGCCTTAACAATTCTATGATTCTATGAAAGAAAACATACAGATGAAGCATTTAGAAGAACATTATCTCTTTACTTGTTGAAAAGGTAGTAGACCTTTTTGTTATATATTCAAATTGTTCTGGAAACTACAGGATTAATTACGCTTATTTCCATGGTGATTTTGGGCCAGATTATCAGGCTTTAATACTGCATGCAATACCTCTGTCTATTGGGTTACACTTTTTATTTTATTGCAGATATGGCATTAATTAATAATTAATGTTAAATTGCTATTTTATTAAAATATATATTCATAAACTCTTAAAATGAATGTTGGAAATTTGGTTGTAAAGCATAGACACATCTGTGGACTGTACCTTTTTTTTTTAACCCTTATCAAAATTCTCAGAGAGTACAACGTCATTTATAAACGTGCACCTATGTATTTATACAACAAGAAATCCTGGGTAGGAAATCCTGACATCTGCAAGGGCTAAGCATGACCTGCTTGACCTGCAAAGTAAGAAATAAATAGTCTCCTCCAGGTATAAACCAAGAATACAAAGTTCTGCAGTCTTTTTCAAGACTGAAAAGCGATAAATTGAAATTCAGAGGTACAGGAAAAGAAGGTTAGAATAGAAACCACTATATGACCTTTGTAACGTTATTGTAGGATGTCTAAGTAGGCATATGCATCTATATAAACAGGTTGTTAATCATTTAGACTGTAAATTGAAGGAGCAGCAAGGACAGAAATTCATAAATACTTATCATTTCTTGATGTTTTAAATAGCCTGCTACCTAGTCAGACAACTGTCTTTCTATAGAGCAGAAAAATGTATTTTCACTAATGCATTAGATCAGCTAGACACTCAGATGAAGAGTGAACCTATCAAACATGTAGATAACAAGGAAGATCATCTGTGTTCCACTTCATTGTACTGACCATTTTGAACATGTGCAACATTTATTGCTAGTTAAATTTTATGTACTTAGCTTTAGAAAACTTTAGAGAGAGAGGTTAATATGCAAAATACCTAAATTTTCAGTGCTTTATGATTGGAAGGCCCTGGATTCCTTGTCCTGGATTCCTTGCCCTTGATTTAAGTTAGATAATCAAGTAGTGGCTGGATTTAAGCATAAATGCTGTGGTTTTTCAGCATAAAATCTAAGGTTGTCACAGTCACAGGCAAAGCAGGGACTGAGTTATAATTTTTCATATTCTCATTTTATATTTCAAAAACCCATTGAAAAACATTGCATAAATTTTAAAAAAGTGGCATAATTTGTTGTAAACAAAATTATTTTAAAGTGCAATTGTTTTGCTGTCCCACATAAGATTAGAGCCCACATTAGAGCCCATGTTTTGCTGTCCCACATAAGATTTTAGATTAAATCATAGAACATATTTAGAACCCAATACTTTGTTCTTCAAAAAACTCAGTAAATACCTAATTTTAATTTAACTTGCTCTGGACTTTGTGCAGCAGCTTTCTTTTTTCCTCATGTGTCTCTGTTTCTTCCAATCCAACCCCCACACCACATGCTTTTCAATTCCTCCTGTTTCCATTTCACCCTTCTAAGAACTGCTCAGTCTAAGTACATTGAGAACACCATGACACGTTCCAAAAACATAAAGTTAACCCGTCAGTGTCCCGTGACACACTGCACAAACCCAGGGAAACTGTTCCTCCATAACCTTGGCAGTCAATACACACTTCCTAGTAGCTGCCACTGCACTGAAATGATGATAAAGCAAGCCTTCCTGAACTGACCAGAGATGCAGTCTGGTGAAGGGGTTAATCACCATCAGTTACGTACTCAACGCTATATTTTTCATCAGTTCTCTCTCCACCTTGTGCGCACATGGCCTTTCATTAACGAGAAGATAAAATCCTTTGGATGAAATCTTATCAAAACCACCGGAATCTGGACTACATGTGCTTGCGTATCCTAAAACCTCTTGCTTTCCAAGGCAATGAAATAGTTAAGACCTTCAACCGATGAAAAACTGGTTCCAGTACTTCTTTGCTATTTCGTAGATGTAGGGGTTAGCTGTGATCATGCTCCTTAATTTATTTTTCATTTTCATTCGTTTGAATAAGCCCTTCAGGTTTACAGTTCCATGACTTATTTTATGTATGTATATATGTACGTACATGTGCATGCATTATTCAGAACCTAAAACTACATGGAGAATTCTACTTTCTTAGGTTTTGGGGTTTTTTTGTACCAGAAAATAGTACAACATTTTGAGATATTATTAAGTCTTTAAGTTACAAAGTCTAGATTCCACCTTAAAAATGTTCCATACTGTATGTTGCATAGCCTGGGGTTCTGACTAGCTGCCAAATATCTATCAGAGAGTGATTTATGATATATGATATGTTCCTCAGCCCAAGTGGAGACTGTTTAGTTGAAACATGAGAAAGGAGAGGCCTTGTACTCTCCAAACCATGATGACAAGTTTCTGTTTGGCTTTCTGAGTGAATGCACAGTACAAAATGTGCCATATTTTACGACACCAAAACTTATGTAAGGAACAAAACTAAATTCACTTAACCCCTGGTTTCATTAGTTTTCCCTTTTTTTCCTTTCTGTTTTTTTTGTGAAGTCTGCTTCCTACTGTAAGAAGCCCAGTTTTCTTTTGTTGTTTGCAGGGTCTGTGAAATAGAATTGCTACAGCTTAGTTTTGAAAACTAAAATATTTTCAATAGCTGTATGACCATATTTTTAAAATGAGATGTCAGTCATACCATTTAAATTTTGCTTGTACTTCTCTTTCAACTGTAACTAAAGTCTGTGCTATGAATTCTGGTGCATTTTTTTCCTGGAAATAATTTTTTCCCTGAAACTGTAAAGAAGTACCCCTCCTATGCTGTTTTTGGGGTCCCCACTTTAAATTGCCTGGGTAGAATAACATGGTCAGTGACCTCCATGGTCTTGAACAAAAAAATTCCTCAAAGTCATGTTACAGTAATAACAAATATTTGCAGTCATGGGAAAGAAGAAAAAAAGAAAAAGATATAAAAAGAGAATGCTGCCTGTTTAAACTAGCTGATGTATCTGTTTTAGTTAGACATTCATTCACCACAGTATTTAAATACTAAAGTACAGCATGGAACACAAAAAAACCCCAAACTCTACTTACTTAAAGGGGGATGGATTATTTTCTCCATTTCTTTATATTGTCTTTGCATGTTCTCTCTCTTCATTTGTTATTATCCATGTTTTGCTGTGGCATAACAGCTGATTTGGAAGGCTGGTTTTACACAGGGCAATGAAATGGTCAGCCTAGAGTATGTTCAGATCTCTAACAGAGCTTTTCACAGCTGTGCAGAAAATGCATGTCATTATCAGCATTTTGTGTGTATGATACACTGAAAACCTCTGCCTACTCAGAAGAGTGCAGTACATACAGTAAGTACATACTATGAAAACATGTAACCTCTGTTTACAAAACCCTGCAGTTCAGTACCTGAAACAAATTTTAAATCTAAGGAGTCAAAATGCAGACGGAAAAAACCATTTTTTCTGTCCATCTACAAATAAGCAAGCACGACAAAGGCTATATCTAGTCTAAAGAGTGCTTCCCAAATCTACTGTGACATTGTTCCAGTGCTCTATTTAAGGGAAGACCAAGAACAAGGATGGCACTATCCTGCATCTGGATTTTGCCAAAGGGTATGGGCCCAGTAGAGCTAGGGAGTACTCAAATCACAATCCAGTCCTGACAACTGTGAACATAGGATCATGGGAGGTGTAATGACATCTATCCTCCACTGAGTCCAGATACAGACAGGAAGTCAAAGTAATATACCCTATGACATAACAAGAAACTGCTAGCAGCAAAAGAAACCTCATTTTCCTGTTCTGAGTCCTTGTAAGGTCCTTAAACACGGGACCTTGTTTCTACAAGATTCATTGAAGATATAGATAATTTCCACATATGTCATTTGCAGTTATTTAGAGAAGCTGCAAATCATGTGGACTTGAGAGGTCACTTTGGCCTCAGTCCATGGAGGCTGTCAGGATGAAAGATCCGGCATTTATATTGGACATGCAGCCAGGGGAGCCAGTAGATGATCAACATGCATTAGTCTCAGACCGTTAAGACAGAGGAGAGACTGCTGAAGAGGCAGGCTAGATGAACTATGACACAAGTATGTTTCTGTTTACGTAGAATATTATTCTTTCTCAGTTAGAATTATATCTCTGCAAAGTCAATTTGACTAGCCAGTCAATAGTAGAAAAAACCCAACCAACGCTGCCTATTGAGGCTGACTGTTCTTTCTGTTCCTGGGTCAGTAGGCTATTAATAGACATCTTCAGGCTCAGTTATTGGTCCCTTCTGGATACATGTAAATCTGCAATTCAGGAAAGCCCCACTCTTAGGGCTTCTCTGGTACTGTTTTTTCTTTCGTTACCCGCATGTCCAGGTATTGAAAGATGTTTTGGGGTAATGCAACTGATTGCTTTAAGAAAACATGCAAGCTGGAAACCTAAGAACTATGTACATGGCTAGAAGGTAAACATTTGTTAGTTTGGGAATAGAGACACTCCATCGTTAAGAGTTGTGCAGTGATTTCACTGCGTACATCTCACGAACATACATCCGGTAATTAGTGCGTCATGTTCTTACCTTAAATTGAATCTTGGCATATTCTGAAATATGTCTTTAGGAACCTGTGGCTTTTTAGGGTCTTTTCTCAAATGTTAATGTAGTTGTAGTCACGTATTGCCTTTTTGAGAAAAAATATGAGACTCTGAGTCTGAGCACACTCACTACACTTGAGATATGTATGAAGGCATAAAATATTGAGAGAAAAAACAAACAGAACCCTTTCAACACTTAAGAATGGATTGGCAGAGAGGGACATAAGCCTGTGAATAGAATAATTCTCTAACCTGTGACAAGCGTGGACATTTATGTTCTGAATTAATTCTTCTTGCTGTGTGGCTTTCTAGTTAATGCAGGGTAATAATACTACACTTATTACTGTTTAACCAGCTATAGGGATCTCATTTATCTTGAAGTCTTTACTTTCTTCTGTCCAAACAGGCACAATTTTCACCATTTTGTGTAAAGTAACCCAGCCTCTTCCATCACAGGGATGCAAACATGACCCAGTTGTTTTCACCCGGAAGGTCCACAAGCAGGCTAGCAATAGAGAATGGACCAGCACATAGAAAATACATAGTGAGTTAGTGAGATCCCTGGAAAGCTCTTTTGATTGTCTTTCCACTCTATCTCACACTGCTACATCAATATTTGATGTCCTGAAATAATGTTTCTTAATCAGAGTAGAAGCCTGCCTATGGAATGCTAAATAGTGACTATTTTAGATTATTTTGGAGAAAAAAAAAAAAGAATAGTTTTTAGACCTCTCAACCTGCAGAATGCTGGTATTATTTGTTACTTTACTAACAATACTGAAAAAGTCTAGTTGTATTTAAAAGCAAATTTTATGTTGTCTGGTATCTGTTCTGCAGAACTATTAGAATATGAAAACTGTTGAAGATTATGGGTTTACCAGCAAGTTTTCCTCACCTGGGAATAATCTATTGCTCATTCAGAGTATAAACAACCCTATTAATGTTAAAATAATTGTTTGAGACATTTTCTTATGCTTGGATTTTCAGTAGAAGTGCTGAGACTTGCAACTTGGCTAACGTCAGCAGCAGACAAACATCCTGTCAAAGTGCCTGGCACTCTGTGTTCCTGTATGATTGGCAGGAAACAGAGTGTTTGGGGAAGGGAAGATGGACATTACAAAAACTCTAAACTTGTTTTCCCAAAACAATGGCATGATACAAACCCAAAGGGGCCTTTTATTAAAATATTTGCTGTTAGATTAATGCGTTGCAGAGGTTAGTGGGAGGAGGGATGGGTAGAGGGTGTGATTGCTCGATATATAACTGAGGCTTAATACAGCTGACACGTTATACACATATTTGTTTTCTTGTAGGCTGTGCTTCAGCCACATTTTAGCATGCATGGAGCTGAAACCACCCATCTATATGTATCCATCCCACTGGGTTCATTCCTAGTACACTGTATTTGCAGTAGTTGTTATGTTAACTTGGTCTGTCTTCGTGATCAATGTTCAGTGCAGATGTCCTCCTCCTTTTTGGGTCTATCACAGCTCAAACTGTAAAGCAGACCAGTTTTTTTTTGTTGTACTAGTGCCATCCTGGCATTGTGCAGAAGGTTAGGTTTAATCTCTGTAGGGCATTTTGTACAAGTCCAGCCGGCCAAAGCTGCAGTATGTGTGCTGAACAAGCATGTTTCCCAGCCACCCGGGCAGCATCTCCTGCTCATTCTCCAAAACTCTTAGAGCTGTGCTGCAACCTGGAAGTTCCTACAATGAAGGAAAGTGAGAGAGCTCTTCGTTAGACTGCAGTACTTCAATCTCAAAACCTTCTGGCTTTCTCTGATGCTTTTCTCCTGAAAAGCAGTCTGGAGCAATTTATGAGTTTTATACATCTGTATGGGCAACCATTTAACTAGTTCAGCCATCTATACAGTACACAAGCAGGTAAGGACTCCCAGGAGGGGATTGCTGAATCAGGCTGCATTTGAAGGACAGTTAAAACTGGGAAGTGGAATTTGCTTATTTTTCCGACTCTTTCCAGTAGGCATATCTAGAAATATACTGTCTTGTCAGTGAGACCCAATAGCATCTTCTGAAACTGCAGAAGTAAATTGAAGCTAGTTTGTAAAAAAAGGGGTTCAAAACATGCAAATGATGACCCAGAATGTGATGGTGAAGGTGTGAAACAGTTCTCTTGTCTCTGAAGGAGCTGTGCACAGGACATGGGAAAATGTGTGATACTTGGTTTTTGTTTTATTTCATCCTGAGCTCATTGACTGTCTGGGGAACAAAAGAAATTGTAATGTTGTGACCTCTTTAACCGATTGTTATAAACATATATACTAAGAAATTAAGAAGCTTCCAATAATCTTGGGATGGAAGAGAAGATATCAGTAAATTATTTGTAATTTGTTCAAGTGTGAAAGATTTTTTGCTATCGTGAAAGGCTCTTGAACTAAAAGATGCCAGCTTTGCGTTGGTGGTGCGATACCACCTGGCACATTTGCAGCCGCAATTGCTTAATATCAATGGTGGTTCAAGCAAGGAGCATAATGAATTTTGGCAGCAAGTTTGAATAACAATGAGAAAGTTGAGTTTCTGTTCTTTGGTCATAAATAAGGACATTTGTGTTGCCTTACAGTGATAGACCCAATGAAAAACAGAACTTCTGCTGGTGTATGTTTGTACTGGTCTTAGCCAGTAGAGTAGACACAGTAGCTGGTATAGGGCTATGTTTTGGATCTGCGCCAAAGAATGTGTTGATAACGTGCGGATGTCCTTGTTACTGCTAAGCACCACTGACTCATCATCAAGGCCTTTTCCACTCCTCACACCGCCCCACCAGTGAGTACACTGGGGGTACACAAGTTATTGGGAGGCAGCAAGCCAGGACAGCTGACCCCAACTGACCACAGGGATATAATGTACCATACAGTGTCATGCTTGCTGTATTCAGCTGGGGCGAGAAGGAAGAACTGAGACATTCAGAGTTGTGGCATTTTTATTCCCAAGACACTGCTACATGTGATGGAACCCTGATTTCCTGGGGATGGCTAAACACCTTCCTGTCCGTGGGAATCACTGAATTAATTCCTTTTTTTTCTTTGCTTGTATGTGTGGCTTCTGCTATACCTCTTAATCTGTCTTTATGTCAACCTGTGAGTTTTTCTGATTTTAGTCTTTCAATTCTCTTCCCCATTCCACTGTGTGGTACTGAGTAAGCAGCTGTGTGATGCTTATTTGTTCACTGGGTTAAACCACAACACAATTGGGTGCTTCTCTGGAGTCATAGTCTTTGCACCTACTCAGGATCCGCCAGCCATACAAGAGCTATTATGCTGCAAAAATGACAAGGTAAGTTGAAATGTGGAGAAGATACTGCTGAGGAAAGACGACAGATACAAATTTATGGAAATCGCTGGAACACATCACCCCACTGGAGATTAGTATATTGCCACAATACTGTAAAACTTTAAAAGAATTGTCTGATATGCTGTGTCTACAGTTCCTTTCTTTCCTGTGCAGATGAGGCATCTGCATGTCCATGGATCACTGTAGAGACATTTATTCCTTTCATTGTAGGCAGATACACTAGGTGTCCTAGGTGTGTTGGAGCAGATGAGGAGAACCCAGTCTAACTCCAGTATGGCTATTTCTCCTCCAAATGTGTCTTAATCTACAAACACTGCATGCGCAGCATAAAACAAAGAAACCAACCAGCTTTAACCAAACTGAGTCCTACAGGTTCTTTAGTGCCAGACTGTAGTCATGAAAAGGACAATTAATAATCCACAGAAGGAAAGGATGGTGTAATTTTTACTATGGAAATTTAATGTGCTTGTCCTTCCACTAGCATTGTTAATCCTTTATACTGCAAGTGGCTAGTGGATGTTTGATCAAGGATGCCATGTTGTAGACATGGCAGAAAGTGTGCCTCTATTTGTCTACATGCCCTGCAGCCCAACGCAAAGGTATGGGCAGGTGTGGCAACGTGCTACTCTCTCAGGCCACACAGGTAAGTCTACAATAGCTTGGGAGATGTCTGTCAAGCTTGCTATCTAGAGGACTAACTCACACTAGTGGAGCTGTGTGACTCAGTTTGGTTAGGGTTGGCTGAAGCTTCTTTTTTCTCCAGATTCAAGCTTATGAATGTTTGCAATTAGTTTATTTTAAAGACTTGGTCTTTGATTTTACAGCCATTTTGTTTAATTTTGAAAAAAAACATGAGTTTCTTACAATGCTCTCCAGCCTTGATTAAGAGTCTTGTCTTGAGTAAGAAGATTCTACTTATGGTGAACTGATTAGCTGGTGTATAAGCTGAGTGAACACAGAATAATGAAAGAAAATCCAGCAGCAAATTCTATTTGGAACTGGAACAAATATCATTGGGGAAATTGCATGTAGACATCATCAGTCATAGTAAGAGTTTTCTCTGTGAGTGGCACCTAATTTAATGATTTCACAAATGGGTGGGGGTGGCTCTATCAATTTTTGGTGAGATGACAGGTTCATTACATTTGTAACAGCCAGGATTTGATCTTGCAAACCTTACTCACCAGAGTGAAAAATAGTTTAAGGCAATGTCATTGTTATGTGCAAAATAAAGGAGAAATAAAGATCAAAATAAACATATTTTTCCTCCTCTTTTACCATCAACAGAATATTTCTGAAGGTGATAAAAGGATACTTTTCTTGTCTGCTTTGAGATATAAATCAGTCTTCCATTTTTTTTTATGCATACTTGAGGTAAAAAGCACTATAGTAATAACAATAATAAAACCAGTAATGCACAACTCACTGGATAAGCAAATTATTAGTTATGCAGTATGTTATGACAAAGTGGTCATGTGAAGGGAATATAATCAAATACTTATTCCCTACAACAGTAAAACTACAACACTCCAATATCTTGCAATGGTGTCTCCTTGCTAGATTTCACTCCTCCATTTAGTGCTTTACAAAAGGAGAAGGTTAAATTCAAAATATCATCAGGCTGCCTGTGCATCAAGTGTCTTGCTGAATGCCCTTCTCTAGTGCAGTGCTAGCACAAGAGCTGGCAGCTGGGCAGCATATGATCATTCCAAGGCTTAAATCAGTGATCCCGAGGAAACAACCTGACCTTCGCTGCTCTCTTTCTGTCCTGGACTGAGAAGTAAGGTTTGATGATTTATGTAAAACATAGATCAACATTTATTATACCTTCTTTTGAGCCTAAAAGTATTTTTAAAGCATTTCATCTCAAAGGACACTAAAATTGTTTGTGGTTAACTGAGAACAGCCCTCTCCAAAAATGAAAGTTGTTCTGTGCCGGCTATGATATGCAATTTAGAGAAAAAAGATAATGGAAAAGAAAAAGGGAAAAGAAGGAGAAGAAAAGGGGAATGAACATGAGACATAGGTACAGAGGAGTACAGCTGAATTTGTGGGGACACCCAGATTAGTAATCTTGGTAAAAAGTCCCTGAAAGTCTTAAATAGGAAATAGACAGTTTTGCATTTCATACTGCAGAGGGGAAAGTGATTAATTCTGAGAATCAGCATATGATGTCATGAGGCATAACAGTGGGGTATGCACTACCCTATAAAGGACTTTCTTGTGTAGGATCAGTACAGTAAAGATGCATGTTAACTGAGGCGGCATTATGTTAGCTTTACTTTACGGCAAATCCTTCCTTTATAAACCGATAAAAAGGCTGATTTACTTGTAAAGTTTAATTCTACCCTGATTAGTGATCACTTCATCACTTAAAATACTAGAACAGGGGGGAATTAGAAGGGAGGGAACCAGTTTCCTATTTGTACTTAAAATAATAGGCATTGGACACCTGGCACCCTATAAATACTGTGACACTGTACGATGGCAAACATGGGCACAATGCACTACTTATTCTCAGTTGGAATCCATCTGTACACTACAGTAGTAAGACAAAAGAGGATTGTTAGCACTAAAAGGCACCTTGACGCAGTCATACCACTTGACTGTTTTATTAATTGCCCCATCTGTTAAGTGAGAACTTTCTGACATAGGTTGGTACATGCTCTTAAACCCCTTGGTCTGCTTCCTATTGGTTCCACATGTGTTTGTATTTGTTCTCAGTAGGCAGAGATTCCAGAGAGAAAATGAACCGCTGCAGATCGATTGCAGTATCAGTCATGCAGAAGACATGGTAATACATGCCACTTCAGTCTGATTTGCTGTTAACCCTTCGAACACAGAAAACTAGCGGGTGTGGGGTGGAGAGAAAGAGAGAAACCAGTAAGCTGCCAAAGCATCTACTGGGAGAAATAGGATTGGTATCAGGACTTCTAAATTACTCATCTCATTAGGGGCTCTCTGACTTCCAATAATTCTTTGCAAATTACATTTCCACTGCTGCCCGTCTTAAAGCCATGTACTTTAATACAGCCAAGCCAGACAGTATTAGGATAATGTGAAAGATTACACTGCTGTGCTGAGTATTCCTGCCCATTCTGCACTGCCTGGATAATTCTCTGACAAAATTATAGTGACAACAGCAGTGGCTGAGGCCTAGAGTGACAAAAGCCAGAGCATTTAAAGGTAAGGACATGATTCACACAAACAGGGATAAAACAAAGATATAATGTTGCTAAGTATTTGCAGAAGGTGTAGGTCTGCTTCCCGGAATTTTTGGTTGGCATTTATGGTATTGCTTAGAATTATATACTAAAACTTGATTTTCAAAGGCATTGAGGGAAAATTTGTAGTTTGAAGGTATATACTGTGGACAGATGGGCAATAATTCAAAGCATTTCAATTTATTCAGCTAGTGGGATTAAAATCAAAAGACCATCTTTATGTGAACTCACAGGTAGAAAAGTAGGATTCTTATTAGTTAAAAAGGATTGGCAGTGTAGTACTTGGTAGGGCTCCAAAAACGTAGTGAAAAATTTCTTTAAAGGTGACTTCTGTGAATTGTACACATGTATTCTACGATGAGGTTTGAGGGACGCAAGTAGGACCTGTTTTCTCAGAAGTTCAAGGCAGCATAAAAATATTCTTTTGGTATAATGTTGCAATTGTGTTGACTGCAAAACCTGCTGAAGTCTATGGTAAATACAAAGGTCCACATAATCCAGTCTTTGTTCATAGAACCATTTTGGTTGGAAAAGACTTGTAAGATCATCAAGTCCAACCATAAACCTGACTGTGGCAAGTCCACCACTAAACCATATCCCTTAGTGTCACTTTTACCTCTCTTTTAAATACTTCCAGGTAGAATTAAACAACCACTTTCCTGAACTGTCCTTTTTGGTGCCTGACTGCTTTCTGTGAAGAAACATTTCCTAATATCCAATCTAAACTTTTCCTGGTACAACTTGAGGTCATTTGGTCTTTTTCTCTCTCTTGTGACTGGGGAGAAGAGACTGATTCCCACCTTGCCACAATCTTCTTTCAAGTAGTTATAGAGAGCACAAAGTTCTCTCCTGATCCTCCTTTTCTCCAGGCTAAACAACCCCAGCTCCCTCAGCTGCTTCTCATGAAACTCCAGACCTTTCACCAGCTTTGCTGACCTTCTCTGGACACAATCCAGAACTTCGATGCCTTTCTTGTAGTAAGGGACCCAGAACAGGGCACAGTCCTTGATGTGTGGCCTGACCTGTGCTGGGTTCTGTGGGACAATCCCTGCCCTGGTCCTGCTGGCCACACTATTGCTGACACAGGCCAGGATGCCATTGCCCTTCTTGGCCACCTGGGCACAGCTGGCTCTTGGTCAGCCACTGCTGACCAGCACTCCCTGGTTCTTTTCTGCTAAGCAGCTTTCCAGCCACAGTGTCCCAACCCTGTAGCATTTTCACATGGGGTTGCTGTGACCCGAGTGCCCAGCAAGTGCACCCAAGTGTGACCCAAGGACCCAGCACCCAGCCTTGTTAAACTTCTTAGTATTGTCCTCAGCCTATTGATCCAGCCTGTCCAGATCCCTCTGCAGAGCCTTCCTAGCTTACAGCAGATCAAAACTCCCACCCAGCTTGGTGAACTGATTGAAGGTGCACTTGATCCACTTGTTCAGATCACTGATAAAGATATAAACCAGTAAAGATACTGGCCCTAGTACTGAGCACTTGAGAAGACCACTCATGACTGGCTGCCAAATGGATGTAACTTCATTTATCACCACTCTTTTGGCTTGAACATTTAAGTCAGCTTCTTACCCACCGAAGAGTACACCTGCCCACACCATGGGAAGTCAGCTTCTCCAGGAGAATGCTTTGGGAAATGGTATCAAAGGCTTTACTGAAGTTCGGGCAAATAGTGCCATTTTTAGTACAATTAGATGAGAAAATGACTTTATGAAATTATGACATTATTGAAAAGCAAACACAAAGGATAATTACCTGAGTCCTTTCAGCCTGTAGCAATTATCAGAGCTGTGAAAGTAAAAAGGTGGGAGATTGTGTCACATGTGATTCCTGCTCCATGCACTGCCTGATCTTTCTCAAGTCAAAAATAGGGAATGGGCTGCTCTGGCCAGTCAAATTCTCTTCAGTGTGCCTTTCTCGGACAGGTGTAACTCAAACTGCCAATAAATTATACAAAATTAGATATATGCTTAGTTGCATTTTTCTTTTCCAAGAGCAAATTTCTGCCTCTTGATCAGCTCGTTGCCCATTAGGGCCTCTCCTGCCCAGGTGCAGGACATGGCACTTCTCTGTTCAATCACATAAACTTTCTGTCTTCCTTTTTCTCCAGCCTGCCTATGTTGCCCTGGTTTGTAGCAGGATCTTCTTATGGATTAACATCTTCTCATCAGAAAACTTGCTGAAAGTGTAGTCTGTTGCACTGTGAAGGTATTTAATGAGGGTGTCAAACTGTACTGGTCCCAGTACATAGCTAATAATAGTCCTCCATCTGGACTTCGTGTCTCACACCCCAATCCTCTGGGAGTGTCCATTCAGTTGATTTTTAATCTACCTCACTACCCACTTATCTAGCCCATATCTCATCAACATGTCTATGAGGCTATTAAGAGAAATGCAACAGTGTTAAAAGCCTTGTTGAAGTGGAGGCAAACGACTTTTACTGCTCTCTACTCAACCACCATGCCAGCCGCAGAAGGCTGTTGGGAATTTGCTTTTGTGAATCTGTGCTTACTACTCCAGTTGACCTCTTTCATAAGTTTAAAATGATTTCCAGGATTATTCACTCCATCTCATTCCTAGGGACGGATATGAGACTAACAACATATTCTTCTCTAGATCTTCCTAGTCACCTTTCATGAGGAAAAGAGGGACATTTGCTGTCTGCTAGTCCTCAGTAGTCTCCCCTGGTCATCACAATATTTCCAAGATAACTGAGAGCAGCCTTGCAATGACATAAGCCAGCTCTCTCAGCACTTGTGGCTGCATTTCACCCTGATTTGTGGACATACATAGGTCCGGTTTGTTTTAGTGCTCCCTATCCTGATCCTCCTTCACCAAGGGTACGACCATCTTCCACTGGGCTTACTGTAGTCTTAGGGCCTGGGGCTCCTAAAGAGAAGTGTCACTAGTAAACACTGAGGTGAAGAAGGTGTTAAGTACTCCTGTCTTTTCTATGTCATTTGTCATGAGCTCCCCTACCACACTTACCTGTTGGTCCACATTTTTCTCATGCTACCTTTAGCTGCTGATGTCTCTTTAGAAACCTTTCTTGCTGTCCTCCAAAATCAGACCTTTAGACTATTCTTGAAATTGTGTAATGGACTATCATTGTTATCTTTTCTTAAAATCGTCTAATTAGATATAAAGTAAATGTGTAGTAGTTACACTAGAGAGCTAGAGGATACATCAGAGCTGACTGATATAAATTTTAATGTGTTTTTAACATGAGATTTCAGCATTGCCAATCATAGAATTATAGAATGGTCTGGGTTGGAAGGGACTTTAAAGATCATCAAGTTCCAACCCCACTGCCATGGGCAGGGACACCTTCCACTAGAACAGGTTGCTCAGAACCCCATCCAGCCTGGTCTTAAATACTTCCAGGGATGGGACATCCACAGCTTCTCTGGGCATCTTGTTGCGGTGTCTCATCACCCTCACAGGAAAGAATTCTTTTCTAGTATTTGATCTAAACCTACTCTTTTTCAGTTTGAAGCCATTCCCTCTTGTTCTGTCACATGCTCTTGTAAAAAGTCTCTGTCCATCTCTTGTAGATTCCCTTCAGGTGCTGGAAGGCTGCAATTAGGTCACCCTGGAGCCTCCTCTTTTCTAGGGTGAAAAACCCCAATTCTCCAAGCCTTTCCTCATAGGAGACATGCTCCATCTTTCTAATAAACTTTCTAATAAACTTGGCAGTACTTCTCTGGACTTGCTCCAACAGGTCAATGTCCCTTCTGTGCTCAGAATCATCCTAAAAAACGCATGAGAGATTTAATCTCAAAGTTTATGTGAGATGGACAGTTTATGTACTTGGGGGGGGTAACAGACTACATGAACAGAATTAAAAGATGACTGATGATGTTTTAGTCATCTACTTCTCTTTAAAGATACACATTTTCTGAAAAATCTCAGGGTTAACCAAGCATAGAAGTTTCCAGGTATGCATGAAGGATATGTAAAGTGACCCACTCTTTCAGGGTCTCCTGGCAGAATACCACATGTACATCTTTCTCACAGAAGACTGCAGTAAGGAGATGCGGCAATTTCCTAGTTTTGGAGATCTGAGTTAGATTTCCTATTCTAACATGATTATTTTGTTGAATTTGTTTGGCTTGTTAACACATCTTGGTGACTCAAGGGAGTTTCCACTAAAATTGGTTCTTGCTCAATGTTCCTTTTTATAGCTACTCAATTGTAACTGCCAGCCATCTTAGTGTATGGTGCTTGTTGAAAGGTATCCAGAGACTGTGCTCTTTGAGTTTTGCTTTTTTTTTCAACTGAGAGATGACATGGAAAAAATTTTGTGAGCATTGGATCATATTTAGAAATGCAAGTGCTATTAACATTCTACTTTTATTTTTTAAGGCCGGAAAGAATCTTGACAAATAAAATGTTAATATTTCATTTACTGGTATTTGCTAATTATTCCTCTTTTCTAAGCTATTACTATAAAATTGTGGTTGTTATTATTGAAAATGTACATAGAAGTACTTGCTGTGTTCTGTCGCTGAGGGAGTGAATTGAAAATAGGAAAGCGTTATCAGCACAAGAAACTGTTATCATCACAAACTTACAAAGCAATCTTGAGTCCAACTCAGTTAAGAACAGCACACTAGCCTCAAAAAAGGTCCTTCGTACAAATAGAGTTAGCAAATAGATTTACATATATAATAGTTTCTAAGGTGATAAAACTTAATATAATGATAAATTCTGAGAAGTCACAAAAAGTAGCTGTTGGAGAGACAAATGATTTCTTCCATGTCCTAGTGTCCCTAACTCACATGGTTTTGCCTCCACAGCCTCACTATATGAAAAGAGAATATTAAAGACATGCTGTAGGGATGTGCTGATCATAAAATTCCTTAATAAACCATTTATTTCTAGCAAAATATTTTTTTATAAACATTCATTTCACAGAACATTTTAAAATGATTTATAATTAAGAGCCAATTTCCATGGAGTAGACTAGGTCAATGATCTGCTGGTTCATGCAGAAGCATTTATTTTCCAAGCAGCTGATCCTCTGACATTGTTCTATTAGAACAACATTTTTTCTATTATATAGAATGACTAGGGCAGGTTTAAACATTTTATCTGATGGATATGGTTGCACAGGTGTAACAGATACTGCACTGTGTGACCCAGCACTTTTACAGAGTTTAAAGGGGCTCTCTCTAGGTCCTAGATAAATTACTGATTTTGAACAGACCTTGTTATTTGATTGGGATACTTGAAGACTGCTTGTTTTGATGTTTCCATTCCCTTCTTCCATTCCATTTCTCAGAAAAACCCAGCAAAATTTAAACTTCCAGCAATTTATAATCATTTCCATGAAACAGTTTCACAAAACAGGCTCTTTTTAGGAAAGTGTTGGGAAAAAGGAAAGAAAATTAAGAAGTATATCCTCTATGAAGCAAACAAGGATTAATAAAATTGTGTTTACTGGGATTGCTCAAGGGAAAACATGGCTCCAACAGTCTGCGTGCAGCTCAAGTTTTAGTTTAAATCTTGCCTTTGCTATGATTCCCAAAAGTGACCAGTGCCATGTTAATAGGAGTAAAGACAGAGAAGTTGCCTTCTAGAAGAGGTCTGTCCACACTCTTATCTTTTTTTTCTTTTTCTTGTGTGTACACACCTGTGACTCAAACATGAAGAAAAGTGGTGAAGGAGAAACGTGGTTTTATGTAACAGTCAATCTCATAGTCAACTGAACATATCTTCTATGTCACTGGCTCCTTCTACCACCCTGAGCACTTAACTGCTCTGTCTCCCTACTGGAACTGTGATTATTAATAATTAGATTATTAGCACTTGTACAAACCATCAAGAGTCAAGAAAAAAATACAATTAGGAATAGTTTTCTGGGGTATAGTAGGAAAAAAGAACTGGGTAGGAGTCACAGAAGAAGGAAGGCCTCCTAGAGACTGAGTGCTGAACACAAAAACAGATCATCTCAGAATATACCTTTGAAGAAAAAGATACATGAATATTTTTTTTTAATCTCACAGAACAGGAACTATAAGTAAATGATAATGCTGTGAAATATTAACCTGACAAGGCAAGTGATGATTATGAAATTTCAGAGTTAATGGACTCTCCTTATAACTTTTTGATATGAATACTGTTGAAGATGTTGCAAAAACCCTTCCAGGGATAAAGAGTTATCCATCACAATGTCTGGGTATCGTGTTGGTTATGTAATATGTTGCTTCTTTGTCACACTCCCACACTCCTTTCAAAGATTTTATGAGTCAGGTTAGCTTCTAGCAGTTTCCTTTGAAAGATATTTTTGAGTAGAACTATAAATTCTTTATAAAAATTTAGGTAATACACTATTTCTGATGTTGAACACTATTGACCTGCACTAAATTAATTAAAGAAAGATTCGTTTTCTTTACTAGGAGAGGGAGTACATAAGAAAGCAGGAAATTATCTTTACACATCAGTCTCTCTTAGGGAATAATTGAATGCTGAGACTGCTGACCAGGCTGCAGCTATAATGAGCTTTTATTAACTTTTCTATTAGTGCTCCAATTCTTTGTCTGCTAAGATCCTCTCCTTTCATATGGCAGCAATCCCAGGTGGATGACCATGCAGTAAAGAGTGGATTTTGCTCAGCTAATAAATGTGGAAACAAGAAAATGCTTTCCCTAAAGCTCAGCAGAATTGTCTGGAAATATATCCTTCGCACAGAGTGTGTCCAAATGTCTGGGAACAATGTGAAGTCTGGGTTCCCATTACTCAAAGTTTAAGAGTCTGTTGAAGAGCAGGAAAGAGCTGGGCCATTACTGTGGGATCATAGTTCACTATTAGAAATGCTATAACGCTATTGGTGTTCGGTAACAGCATCTTTTTGAAAGCGTTATGAGCCCAATGGCTTAGTAAGATCTTACGCCATTATTACGTGGGTGCATCAGTACTGCTAAAGAAGTACTCCAGATTGAGACTGGCAGAAGCATGAGTGAACCCAGATTTCTGGTTGGACAAAAAATTTTGTCTTCCGTCTTTTCCAAGGAAAGTAACTTTATGGCTTTTTGTGTCCAGCAAGTTCAAAGGGAGGAGATGAATTCTGTGGAGGGTTGAGGCAAGAGCCTGTTCATTCCTGACAACGCAACAAAGCTTATGGAAGAGTTATTCCAGTTTAAAACGTCTTCTGTTTTGTGCCATGGATTGTAAAGAAAAAAAACCTGTCTACCTAAATACCCTGGATACTAGCCAGAATGTTCTCACAAGAATACCTCTACAATAGGGGTGAAGGAGGAAGTAAGATGAGCCACAGGGAGCCTTCAAAGTACACAGGAAGAAGGGTAAGAAGCAAAAAGAGGTGCCAGTATAATTGACTAAAAAAAACTTGAAGTTGGACCTCAGAGCTAAGCGCATGTCTGCTAAGTCTTCCTGTGAAGATCTCACCCACATCTCTGGCACTTCCACAGCAGATAACCTAAGCTGATATTCAGCTTGGCTACATTACAGAAGTAATATTTCCAGCCAGACAAACTGTTGTTGAACAGCAGCTCCATTGAATTAGTCATGCTTTCCTTTATGAGCATACATATTTTCTTTTCCATAGCAGGGGTTTTTGGTTTGGGTTTTTTTGGTGCATACTAAGATAGTCTCAGTCCCTCTTTCTACTGTTCAGTCTTGCTAGGTTTACTTCCACAGTGTAGTCATGTATCATTCACTTACAGTACTTTGATGAGAAGCAAACTATGGTTTAGATCAGTTTTGTAAAGCAATTTTGTTAACGTGTGAGATGTAGCTATGGGGAAAAGTTATTGCTCTTGCCATTTTACTTCCTAGTTTTTTTAAATGAAAAAAATGAGGCCTTCATGGTGTCTTGGGGTGAGTTTATGATGTGTATCTCCTATCATCGCTCTATGCCCAGATGTGATTCCTGTGCCTTTCTGTGCCTTTAAACAGAGCCCGAGAGAGGGGAGAGAAAGAAAAAAGCACAGACAAACATTTTCAAAGCAGTCTGTGCTCCAAGGTCACCACTCCTCTGTGTTCTTCTGCTTTGGGGAGAAGAGCAGAGGAAGCACCCTTACCGCTTTTCAGCCAGCTTTTTCAGCTCTGTATCTTCAGAGAGAGACAGAGAGTTAAACTTTGTTTCCCTGGGACCCTGGTTTCTTTTCTCTTCTCTTCTGGGCTTGTTCAGAGCACCAGAACATCAGAACCGTACCGGGAGAACTTCCACCGGCCTGGAGGGGGGCCCCCATGCTGACTCAACTCTGAGGAGGAGGAGAGAGACCACATCCACAGAAGGACTCTAAAATCTTCCAGGTTTCATCTCCACAGCAAGAGATTTTATTATTTAGTGTTATTATCCTATGTGTTTGTTAAATAAATAGTTTTTATTTTCTCTTTCACATTCCTCCGAGGAATATTTCTTTCCTGAACCTGGTGGGGGAGGGGAGACTATAACCTGTCTTCTTTTGAGGAGATGTTCCTTTTGGACATTTCCCTGAATTTGGCCCAAACCCGGACACATGGCTATTGATACAACTCCAACAGGACCAGCCTTTTTTCATCCTAGCCTACAACAGACAAGATCCTGGGTATGAACAAGTGGAAATACAAAATATTTGCACAATGAGAACTTTACTTAGAATAGCATCAAAATTATTAAATTGGATAAAGAATCATTCAGTTGCCCAGCTGCCTCTGAAAAAAATGTTTAGCAAAAAGGGTGGGATGATTTGCACCAATATTTATCCTCCCAAAAAGCTGTCAGTCAAAAATGTTTTTCTCTCTTCTTCTGAGAAACAGGATTTGTCAGACTTCCTGAGCCAGTGGTATTTAAAATATAAACAAATTAAGACAAAAAACAATAGGTGTTTTTCTACAAAGGGGCTATTCATTTATGCTCGGCTTTTCATTTAAAAAAAAAAGAAATACTGCAAAATGTCTAACTACAAGCCTATGTAAAAACATTCTTGTGTAGGGCAACATCAAATTTTTTCCCATCAATTTTCAGCTTTTGATTGGTCTACTTCTCAATCACCTTGGTCTGTATGAAATCATAAATCTGGCTACTTTATTCTGCACTGCTTTTTGTGACACTTCCTTCTTTTGATCATTGCCTTAGTCAATGAGTAGTGTAAAATTAGTGGATCTGTGTGTGTGGTAAGGTGATAATGTGCTAGGCAGATGATAGGATTTGTCCTTTTGTCTGTGCTGTCAGCTGCAGACAGACACTGGAAGAAGAGTGCAGAATTACAGCTCTGAAATATGTTTCCCAGATGTAACCATTTTATAATCAGCACAGTAAAACAAATATAACACCCTAGACTAAAAACAACTAAAAAAGTCTCTACTCCCATGCTGTACTTACGTGCTCTCTTTCATCCAAATACTCTAAGTCTCACAAAAATTGATGAACAATGGAATATGTTTTTATTTTCGTGTGTTAGAAACAACATGACATGACTTGCCCGGGGCTTCATTTGTCTATTTCTTCTTTAAGACATTATACCTTTGTCATTAAGTGAAAATTGCCCACCATTATCAGTTCATCCACCAGATCATAAAAGTAAACAGAGGGACAGATCCAAACCAGATCTACCCATATTTACAAGAAATCTAATGATGCATTTTGCAGTTCTCCTCTATCTGGCAAGGAATTTGAACCCTTTGACCTTGCTGTAAAGCCTCAGTTCATGACATAAGAGGTGATTAGAAGCCCTTATTTTAGCAGAATGATAAATACATCTTGGCGTATAATCCTACGAAAAGCAGAAACTTTGCTCTAGATAGTGTGGCCCCTGTCTCCCATGTTTTTCCTATAGGTCCAGTATTTTACCGCAAAGGAAAGTGTATGAGCAGAGGGTGTTCAGCACTGTCTGTTCTACTCACTGATCACCATTTCTGTTCCCTGGTTGAATGGGGTGTGTCTGTGAGTATTCTTGTGTGGAGGCTCAGTGCTGGTTATGGGTCACCATGGGTCAGAGGGGTGTGCACCAGGTGCCAGCAACTGGAGACACTAGTGGTAAATAGGGTAAGAGGTCTGGGAGCCATGAATTGGGGTGGCATGGACTGGATACGGTTGGGAGCAGAAGGTCTGAGGGTTGTCTACTGAAGTGGCAACAAGTTCAAGTCAGCTACGTCAGAGACCCAGGGTCTGAGCTGGGTAATAGTAAGTTCCACCAGTCTGAACTAGCCAACAGAGAGGGTTGTTTTTGTGAGTTTGAGAATGCACGAAGCAGCTGAGAAAGACTGAGGTCCAAAGGAGCTGCAGATGTATAAGACCAGTTACTAGAGTGATACATATTAACTGAGACCTGTGGACCTTGAAGTAGCATCCTTGCCATCTTACTTGGGAAAGCTGAGGCAGAAAAAAGGAGGCAGAAGCCAATTTACCTAACAGAGCAAAGGCAGATCAGCTGTGGTTTTGACTTCTGGAAGAGTGACAGTCACTTCTCAAAGGCAATGAATAACGCAGACTATCTCTAAGCTCAGGGTGCCATAGGTGAAGAGGAGTGGAGAGGAACAAAAGCCTTCCAGCTCAACTAGCAATGTGTCTGTGCAAGGAAGGAGATTGTAAATGTCTGCCGCACCTCACCTCAGCTGGAAAAGGTTAATATTTTGAGAAATAATCAAAGTGAAGGCATCACAAATTTTATGCTACATGTCCCAAATCAAATCAAAGAAACATACAGAATGAGGACACTTCTAAGAAAGCCTCATATTTTAGGCTGGTAAGCTGTAAAAAATAAGGTGTAAAAACGAGTATAATAACACATGCTTTGTCATGTCTTATTCTATAATTGTCTTTCACACCATATAGCTTTCCATTCTATCCTCTGCCTTGCTCCAAACCGCATACTGAAGAAAATATTTCTAGCATTTAACATTAATGTCTTTAAGACAGACCACAGTGCAATTAGGCTATTGTCTTGCTGGAGGTGCATAACAGCTTGGCGTGTGGTTTTTTTATAATTCATACTTGGCTTGTGTCAAGAAAAAATGCCGAATGACAAAGTGAAGTCTGTAGATGGTGGCTAAATATATCTTACTGTGACTAGTCTACAGATCCTGTTTCCTTGCTTCAAGCACTGCAAAGCAAGCTAGAAGTTATGCAAAAGGCAGGACGCTTGGCTTGACTTCCTCTGTGGCTGACAAATTCTAGAGAGTTTTCCATCCTGAGTTCCTTAGTTGAAGAGAAACTTGTCAGGACACCGAGAACTTTGAACTGGCACACATGGGGTTTGTGGAAGAGACAGGAGATAAATCATGACATTAACTCTTGTCGTGTGAGAGAAAAATAGTGCCTTGGCTGAGCATCTCTAGATAGTTTTGTTTTGTGTAAAAGCCACCTGGAAAAACTTCCTGACTCAGCTGGAGTATGAAAACATTTGCCAAAACATCAGCCCAAGCTCAGCTAATCTCGATGCTAGTTATTAAGTCAGTATTCGAACCATGGAGGAGTGAAGTGAATGTGTCAGGAAGTGTAAGATGGGGAGTGGATGTTGTCTTCCCTGCCATTTGCTACAAAGCAACAGTATCATAACTCGTAGCTTCAGAGCTCCACATCTATGCCTTGGTGTCTTTGTATGCATGATTTTTATATATATATATGTATGTAACTGCATACAAAATAAAAATACATGTGCTTGAATATACATATTCATGTACATGCTCTTCTGCATGTGTATCTGCATAAGAGCAAGATCTAGTGAACAGCTTGAAGTCTTCTGTGTAAATGCTTGCATTTCAATAGGAATTGTTATGACATTATAATTCTATCACAACAAAATAGTCTGATTTCTTTACTGTCATCCAAGTCTGTCTTAATGTGACAGGGATCATTGGAAACAGGCATTCTCTTTGAAGTGAAACATCATCCCTGCTATCTTCTGTGACTTGAAGAAGAGGTACTAAGATGACAGTAGCACAGCAATTTATTGATACTTTTGAGAGTTTAAATGGCGCTAGGGTTTTATTGCCCTAGGTGTCATTCTATATCTTAGTGTTGACAAAGATGAGTTACTACTGTACGGAGAAAGTAAGAAAAAGAGCGGACAAGGTACCTGGTTGGGAGGACTGTGCATACAGCCTGAGCCCTTTTTTGACATTGGTTAACTGTATCTTTGACAAACATTCAGATTCATTCCCATGCCTGTTTTGGAACAAATGAATTCCTGAATCAGCATAAGTGGGTTGTTTCAGTTGCTGGGATACATGAAAATATACTGTACCTATATGGTGTATTCAAATAAAGGACTGGGGAATAATGCCACTCAATTAGCAGCCAACAGGAACTGAATGAAGATGAGTAAATTTCTGTTGCTTGCTAGGAAGGCAGAAGCTCCTGTGCTTCAAATAAATGGTTAAAGGGACTGAGAACACTTTGAGAGCTCTCCAAAGCTATTATCATCTTTCAAACCAATAGCCATCTTAGGAATGATGAGCTTTAATCAAGAAGGATCTGGTATAATTTCCCAATAAATGGGAACAGAATGCTGTGTAGAACTAAACAATAGCAGTGCTCCAGACTGGCAAACAATTCTAGTTATTTTAAGGGCAGAGCCTGGGGAAAAAACCTGTATTATGAGTTCATGAGTGCCTGTTGCCTGTCATACTGCAATATTTGACCAATTAGTGTTCAGAATAGGTCACAAGGCACTCCGTTTTAGGACAACTTTTCAGACTGAAAATTTTAAGGTCTGTTTAAGCAATGCATTCACTTCCATACTATGTAAATCAATAAAACCTCCAACAACTTCACATTTTATTATTTTAAAATGTAGCACAGAAGTATATTTCAGTGTCCATAATTTATTCAGACATAAATATTTTGGTGATTTTTTCCTTCCCTTCCCCCCAAAAATCCCCAAAATCTTTTATTACCTTCTTACTGGCCTGTTTTTATTACCTTTTTTTCCATTTTAATGACATAAAATACACACTTAATAATGAATTCACTCAGAAATCATATTTATTTTAGTGCAGCTGAAATTAACTGTTCTGATCTCACTTAAACATGTTTTTGTCCAAGTTTACTATAAACTCAAACATTTTGGCATTTTTAGAAAATTTGGGGGAAGATCAATCATGATTAAATTAGGATCATTAAAGAATGCTGGTAAGAACGGAATGCGAATTATAAAGAACAGTAATTAAGGTATGCAAGTGAAAAAAATTAATGATGCCTAGTTTTCAGTGAATTTGAGTCTGTTTTCAACTTACATGACCACCCTGTCATTACCTCAGTTGTCACCCTTTAGCCTATTTGTACCCCAAACTCCTTTTGAATCCCCAGTATCCTGGAGGCATGTAATTGTCTTCATCTCTACCTGACTGGATGGGAAAGAGCAGGCAGAAGCACTGGTCTGGACTGGGACTTGTGCTAGCCTTCTAGAACTATGACCTCTTAAAGCAGACATCTGAGCTATGAGCCATTCCCCTTTAACAGGCACTAAACTTGGGCTCTCTTCCACTTAGATTTCCCATGTATTTGTACTTAACAGATATTTGTTCTCTAGTTTCATTTTTAGGTGAAAAAGTTATTCAGTGCTTTTACCTGTGTATTACTTTCAGTAATTTAAAATAATTGCAGTATAAGATGAAACGAAAATTATTCCATTACATTTTCACTAAAGGAAAATAAATGTAAATGACCATAAATATCAGAGTCAAAAGCAGCTGAAATTATCAGAAAGGATGTTGCAGAAGTTTACTGGGGAGACAAGGCCATATACATTAAAAAAAGGAATTGCTTCATTGTTTCAACACAAACTTGTTAAAGATTTCTGTATAGTTCTTGGTCCTTCTTCTAGGGTTTTCTTCGGGGGGGTGTGTTTGAGATATGTGCAGAGGGGTTGAAATGTGCTACCAGGAGACAAGTCAGAGTACGTTGGCATTTTGGTTTGGTAGGCTGGACTACTAGGAAACAGTTCTTAGCATTTGGCTCTAGAACAGAGAATTTGTGAGAAGGAAGCAAGTGGAGTGAATAACAGCTGGTCCATCCACAACTGCTGGTCAGTGGGAAAAGGTGCTAATGGCTTGCCTATTAGTGGGTCTTGGGATGCAAGCATCCAGAGTGAAATTTTCCATGAAAGGAGCAAAAATTGCTATATGATAGCTGTGCCCAGAACAATAATGATGTAATGAACCCTTTACAACACTCCTGTCTCACAGAGCCTTTCCTCTACACACCACACTATCTCTAATAACAACCTTGAATGAGAGGTTTCTCAGATGAAAAGTTCAATAAGTAGTAGGAAAGGGGTCACTGAGCCTGAACTACATCCAACAAACTCTAACTGGTTAACAAAGGCCTTTTGATGAAAGATGATGTGTATATGCAACTGGATCCCTTTTCACTGCCTCTCTTTTACCACCTGCTCCGAGAAACAGGACTCATGCACACTCTGGAAATAAAGACTATCAAAATGCTGCAGAGTAGTACACTACAAGCTTTGTAGCTCTGTTGCTGCATAATGAAGAAATTTTTATTTTTCCAGTAAGGAAGCTGAAAATTTTATTCAAAATGATGGGGGAAATCTTTTCTTAATGACATGCACATATAAAGTTTGTCATACAAGTGTACTGAGATATACAAGATATTATTTGTTTTAAAGCTGGAACGTCGTTGCACAATGAGGTTATATTTAAAAATATGTCTGAATTGGTAATAAACTGCTGAAAACATTTAGGGAACAGGTAGGTTGTGATTATAGTAGTTTAGGAGTCTGTGTGTTTGAGTTCAGCAATCACACATTCTTGTTATACAGAAGAGAATATGACCCTTCATGGGAAGTATTAAATGAGAAAGGAATGTTTTCATTAAAGAAATTCAAAACTGATTTATGGCCCACCGGTTGCATCTCATACTGGAAAAAGGAAACCCTATAAATAAAATTGCTTAGAGGGAGTCCAGTATACTTTCCAAAGGTCCATCTAAGAAGTTTTCTTTTAAACTTTAAATTAAACTTTAAAATTTTAAAATAAATTTTGAACAATAACATTGATTTTAGTCCTAGTTGCTTTTCCATGGTTTAACTGCTTTGTGACTGTATTCCTTTAAGCTTGTGACAGAATTTTCTGAAGAGACGAACTCCTGATGAAAAGATAGATACAAAACTGATATACTAGATGGGTAAGGAAATGCCTGGATGTACCGGTATTCATTATCTCAGTAATGTCTGAAGATCTACTCGTTGAGATCCAGTTTTAACACAAGCTGTATTTCCCATTACCTTCTTTAGAAAAAAAAAAAAAAAAAAAANNNNAAAAAAAAAAAAAAAAAAAAAAGAAGACAAAATAGAAAGAGAGAAAGAAAGAGAAAAAAAATGTCATTGGATACACTAGGTTTCTCTGCATTACAGAACAAATCTGCCTGAAGGTACAAAGCTGCTACCATGTATAAATTCCTTAAATGAGAACTTCACCATTGCTAGTATTTGGATGATTGCTACTAGGGACTTAGATTTATATTAATTAGTGATCTTACAAGAAAACAGGTTTAAAATTGTCTTCTAAATGACACAGAGATACAAAGAAGGGAGTGAAGTAAAAAAAAAAAAAAATATCAAAACAAACTTATATCCTTTTTTCAGAAAGAAATCTACCATGTCCCAAGACAACCTGTGACGCAGAAATGAATTTTGTGTATCTGAAAAAATTTGATTCTCATGAATAAGTTTTTTTGGGTGTAGCTATATAGTAAAATAGTTGGCATTTCCCTTTTCCATATAAAGGTCTGCTTCTGAACAGTTTATCTTCTTAGCGTAAATAAATGGACACCTTGTCTGAAGTTGATAATATGAATAATAAAAAAATGGGGAATTTGTATATTTTTACAAACCTGCATCTTACCCAGCAAGAAGTTAGTTAAGCAAGATCTTTAAGTGATCTTTTCCTTCCTGAGGTGTTAAATTGAGATAAAACTCAAGGTCTTGCTCCAAATGCTCACCATATTTGGAGAAATTCAGACACAACCCATCTCCTTTGCTGTTTCTGTTTTGTATAAGAGACTAAACCAGTATCTCATATCCAAACACTGCTGCTTTGAGTGGAAGGGAAAAATTCTTGATGACAGGGAATGAACTAAATAATTTTCGATGCAGCAATCCAGAAAGCATAATCTATGGAACATGTCCAGTTCCATATTTACCAAGCAGAGAACTAGCTGCAGCTGTTTATTATGACTGGGTGTGCCAGTTTGATAGTGTGGAATCACATTTGCATAAAGGTAAAAGGGAAGGTGATAGAGAACAGAGTTTAGGCATGCTTTTACCATCAATTAAGGTAATTTCAGAGAAATTAGGTGTAATTTGTCAAAGAATTCTTCCCAGTAAATGATAACTCTGATTTCACAATTACAGGACACTGCTTGCTAAGGCTTTCAAGGCAGAATAAAAGATATCTGAGGCCATAGTGTCCCTCACTAGACAGATCTAATGTTGCTATGAAAGGTGTTTTGTCAGATTTTAGCTATACTCTTTTACACCTGCATTTCCTTAACCAGAGCAGGGATGCTAATGAAGACCAGGTGCTTTTTCCATCCTCCAGGCAAGGAATTGGCAGAAGTGCTACTGCATGATATCTGGGAGCCTTTCTTTGTCTCTCCAGATGGGCTTTGATGCCTGCCATAAGGTGCTTTTTCAAAATTTTAGAGTGGAAAGAAGCTCAGGCCTGCAAGAAAGTCCAGTGGAACAATCAGATAAGGTCAGACAGGGAAAGCAAACAAATATGGTGGCTATATATGAAGTAAACAAACATCTTGTACTAAAAAAGGTACTTCATTAAGGGTATGCACCCATTACCTATTCTTTTCATACTGGGATCTGGGTCAGGTACATGAATATTCAGGAAAGAGGAATAAAATAGCGATTAAAAACTGCAAGATGGATATCAAAGAGATCTCATGTTATTGGCAGTTGCCAGATAGTCCAATTGAAGGGCCCTTATTCCCTTGCATTTTGAAAGTTTGCTATTTAATCTGGAAATGAGTAATGGATGTCTTAAGCAAGATTTATTTTTAACAAAATGCAAGGTTTTAATTGTGATTGCACTTACATAGTTCTAATATTTCATCAGGGAACACAAAAATTTTTTAAAAGGAATTCTTTATAGAGAACTTTCCCCACTTTTCTTTGCATTTCCATGTATTAATTTTGAGGTTGTCCACTCTCCACAATTTACAACACTTAAGAAAAAGTTAATAATGGCTCCAAGAAGAGGAAAAAAAAGAAACCTGTTGAAGAGGAAAAGAAAGGAGAAAAGGTCTACATTTTCAGCAGGACCTTAGTTAATTATCTGACTCCTTCACAGCCACCTCTGCACGTGACACTACCACAATGAAAAAAAATTATCATTTCTACGGTGAGTGGAAAAACCAGGAATGGGCAAGTATCAAAATGTGTGTCACAGTACTTAACTTTAAAGTCCTAGTTTAGTTAGAGTGGACTTGAAGCACTGCAGATATGGGGCTTATTGTTTTCTCTTTCCTTTTAAGTATAACATTCTTGAACTGAAAGTACAGAGTAGGAGTTGACTGGAAAGTTTTGTGTAAGGTAGAGTTTTGAAAGGCTAAGGTGTGGTGCAGTGGATGTAGTGAATCCTCTTGAGTTTTCTCATTTATGAATTCTCCTATAGTGAACTCTGATGCAGCAAAAAGTGGAATGACCCAAAGTGCTTTCTTTCCCTGCTCATTTCTAAGTGACTTTACTCTGTGTTTGGGATGCCTGTGGAGTTTTTGGCCAAAAATTGCTTGAGCCATAATTCATATAAACCATTTGAAACCAACAAAGCAATCTGCATACATAATCTGAGCATTGTGGATCTACCTTTTTTCCCAGTAAGTCAGTCAGCCTCACCTTGATCCTTGATCCTTGTGAAGGTGGTGGAGTGCCTAGTCCTGGAAAACATTTCCAAGCAAATAAAGGATGAATAAAGGATGAATAAAGGATGAGACAATCATCAGAAGCATGACTTCACCATAGGGAAGTAATGAATGACCAACTTTAAAAAGCTGCTGCAATAAATGACTGGTTTAGCAAATGATATGAGAGCAGAGGGTATTGCCTACATGCCTTCAGTAAGGCCTTTGACACTGCCACCCATAAGATCCCTGCAGACAAGCTGTTAATGTCGGGCTGGATGAATAGTCAGTGATGTGGGTTGAAAACTGACCGAATTTCCAGGCCCAGTAAGTGAAACCAAGTCTAGTTGGAGGCTAATAATGATGCTAAAATATTTGGTCAATACCGGGTCGAGTTCTGTTAAACATCTTCATTAATAATCTGGCTGATGAGGCAGAATTTACCTTCAGTAAATTTGCTGTTGACACAAAACTGGAAGGAGTGGCCGATACACTAGCCAGATCCTGTTGACAGGCAGAGGGATCTTAACAGCCCAGAGAAATGGGCCAACAAGAACTTGGTGAGGTTGAGCAAGGAGAAGTGCAAGGTCTTGCCCTTGGGGATAAACAAGCTGATGCTCCACTGCGTGCTGGGGGCCACTCAGTTGGAGAGCAGCTAGGCAAAAAGGATCCTGATGGATCCCAAACTGAACATGAGCCAACAATGTGTCCTTGCAGCAAAGACAGCAGATGGAGCAGATGGGATCCTGTGCTGCATTAGATAAAATACCACCAGCAGGTGAAGGGAGGCGATCCTTTGCTGTACATCCCTCTCCCTGTCCTTGGCACTGCTGAAACCTCACCTTAAATCCTGTGTTCAATTTTGGGCCCCTCACTACAAGAAAAACTTTGAGGTGCTGGAGCGTGTCCAGACAAGGGCAAAAAAGCTGGTGAGAAGTCTGAAGCACAAGTCTTGTGAGGAACAGTAAAGGGAACTGGGATAGTATGGGTTGGAGAAAAGGACGCTCAGGGGAGGTCTTATCTCTCTCTACAACTATTTGAAAGGTGATTGTGGTGAGGCGGGGTTCTTGTTACTTCTCCCAAGCAACAAGTGACACGACAAGAGTAAATGGCCTCAAGTTGTGCCAGAGAAGGTTTAGAATGGAAATCAGAAATTTTTTCACTGGAAGGATGATCAGACATTGGAACAGGCCACCCGGGGAAGTGGTAGAATCACCATGCCTGCAAATGTTCAAAATGTGTGTGGATGTGGCATCTGGGGATATGGTTTAGTGTGAACATGGTGGTGCCAAGTTGATGGCTGGACTTGGAGTTCTTTTGCGACTGTAATGATCCTATGATTCATCTCACGTCAGCACTGAGGAGGCCACACCTGGAGTTCTGGGTTGAGTTTTGGGCTCCTTAGTCCAAGAGAGACATGGACATACTGAAGATTGTCCAGCAAACAACCATTAAGACCATGAAGGAACTGCAGCATCTCTCCTTTGAGTAAAGGGTGAGAGGACTGGGAATAGTTCAGCCTGGAAAGAGAAGGCTCCTCAGGAAAATTATTAATGTATATAAATACTTAAAGGAAGAATGCAAAGAGGACAGAAACATGCTCTTTAAAGGGACAGGACCAGAGGCAATCGGCATAAACTGAAATACAGGAAGTTTCCTGTGTACTTCAGGAAGTACTTTACTGTGGGGGTGATCAAGCACTGGTTCAAGTTGCCCATAAAATCTCCATCCTTGGAGATGGTCCTGGATCAGCTGTTTCAGGTGGTCCTGCTTGATCAGGGCAGTTGGATCCGCTTGAACAAGGGAGATTACACCCACAGGTCCCTTCCAACATAAACCATTCATGTTCTTTCCTTCAATGACCTCTGGATCAAACACTTTTGCGTAGGCATTTTATCTCCTTAAACTCCAGCCACCATACCTCCTCGGAAAAGAAAATGCTCTTATTGAAATTGTTAGAACTATTACTAGTATTGTATTAATGCAACAATATGTATTAGTATAAAAAAATTCTGCTGTGCTTTATATTCTGTTCCTCTTTTTACTCAAAGTTATAGTGTAACTGCTGTCATTTAAAGGAAAGCTTTATCATCCCCACTCTCTAAGGAAAATCTATATTTTTAGAAGAGATTCAAGAATACATATTTAACATAGTTTTGAAGTCTAATCAATATTAAGAATATTTTCAACAAATTTGAATTTCAGTGAATGTGTCTTTCTGAGTCCAATGACAAGAAAAAAAGCAAAACATTGAAAATTAGATGTTTATATGTTCTAATGAATAACCCACACAAGGATAATTGTACTTGGAAGGAAACAAAGCAGACAATGACAGCAGGTGCTATCAATGGATTTGATTCTGCAATATATAGTAATTGTGCTAGGAATGCACTATGAATATCTACAAATGAGAGAGAAATCATGTACAACTGATTAATTAATCTTTTGCTTAGTTTTCAAGTAATTTTATTATAACAGCCTGAGATGGTGTTTTACTATTTTGTGGGTGACTGGACACAATCATGAAGTATTAAAATATTTTAGTTAGCAGAGAATGGAGACAAAAAAAAGCTCAAATGTTTATGTTTTATCTCGATTTTATAGGATTAGGTTTTTTTACAGGATATTATAGCATAGTTAGATAACTAATTGCACATTTTAAAAAATATTTCTGATTTTCCTAGTATCTTTTAGGCAATTGAGAATTGACTCATAGTTCCTGCCCAAAAGACTCTGTGAAAAAGCAGCCCCTGAATTGGGATGAAGAATCCCGGCAACCTGAAGTGCTAATTCTTCATGTCCAGCCTGTTTGAACCTCTTGTACAACAAAGTTATTTCACAAATCTTTACAGCGTCTTTATAAATGTTATATACTGATTACAGAGGTGGGACAAACTTATGAACAGCCTAGGACAATCTATTATCTATAAGAATTTCCAAGTGTCTCCATGGACAGCATAAATTACTTGTAAGGCACCAAATCATGGAACAGTTTAAACATGGGAGAAGTCTTTTCCTAATGCAAACCGATAATCAGTTTTGTACCAAGGCATGAGTCCTTTTGTCTCAGATACTTATGTAAACTGAATGAGAGTGCCCTGCCTCCCTTTCACAGTTCAGGGATTACAGTTTATGGTTCCTGTCAAACAACGGCTTTGGTCTCCAAAAGAGTGACTGACTAACTGGGTATGACAGCAACACCTCTATGCCTAGGTTTTCTGCCATGGAGATACACAGTCTATGTTATCATATGTTATACCCCAGACAAAAATTAACTCCCCAGTTCTTCAAAAACCAGCATGAAACACAATTACACATATTCAAAGTGCACCTTATAGCTGACGTTCATAAGAATGCCTGATTTAACCCTGAGGTATTTTGCACCTGGACGTCCACGGGTTTTCTTCTAAAACAAACATTGCAGCTGTTAAGATGCAATCTGGTCATTGTTTCCTGACTCTCTCTTTCTTCAATCTGTTCTGTTATTTTTTTTTAACTGCCTGTAATCTGTTTGAACAAAAAGACAGATGTGAAGCTGCTTATTATCTTCTTTCAGGGTCTTTGGATAGGTAAAATGGAAGAAATGGCATTGTATGCCTGTGTGTCTGAGTTTTAACCTATCCTGACAGTGAGAAAATTGAAGTTTGCAATTTTTCTCAGTCATAAAAGAGATAAACAGATCTTTCTCATGATGGAGTGCTGGATTCAAAATATTTTTTTTTTGCTCTGGCTTTTTTTTGTTTGTATACTACTTCATTCTTTGTGTGTGCTCTGCATGCTCTGTCTCTTGTGTCTAACTGCAAGTTGGGTAACTGACATCACCCTCTAACTATGTACTCAGTTTTCCTTGTTCTCACATTCTGTTCTCTAATGCATGTAGTTTCTCTTCTTTTATAATAAAACTTTTTTGTACTATTCATTACATACTTATGTCCAGCTGAAAACTAATGCACAGAATTTTCACATAGAATGATATTTCAAATGATGACTTCTTCTACAGCATCCATTTTTCCTTTAAAATATTTAGCTAATGATGTTTTCATTATCTTTGTTCACTCTGCTAATGCTTGAAAAATGTTAAAAGTTTTTAATTTCTTTTTATTTTTAGGACATGGTGTTGATTTTTTGCTGTTTGCAGTAACATGTGAAGCTGTATCTGGTTAGTATTTTTCCTAGAATGTGGAGCTCCTAAAGCCTTTCCTTTCGGTAATATGTTGCAGTTATTTAAAGAGTATTCAGTGCCAAAACACTGTTGGCCTTCCATAAGCTTTGGCCTCAGACAGATGATTGTCTTATATTGGTTAACTCTAGTTATTCCAGTAGTTACTTCAGACCTGGTCTCTCTGCACTACATTCTTTAACCTTTCACCTACATCTGCTACTGCCATATATTTTCTTCTATTTATATCCTCTGTTTGACAGAAATTCACTCATAAGAGTCATATAGCTTCCTATATGCCCATTTGTTAATGTTGTCTTCTTAGTCCTCTCCACAGGAGTTAAATGAAAAATCAGGCAGAACCTGAAATTAAAAACATCAAATACATCAGTCAAGGCTAGCTCTGAATAGACAGTAATTTTTCCACTATTTTTTTTTTCTTGAACTCTTTTTCTGCAAATATAAATGGGACTGCAGGTGCTTTCTTGGTTTGTATGGTCCTTTGTAGTATGAAGTGATCACTCACTGCTTAAGATACTTGCCGGATTTATGCATTATTCTGTGAAGGACTTCAGCTCTCTCTAAATAATTAAATTGCTTTGCCATTGCTTGACCGTGTTTTCTCTAGAATTTTAACTGTTAAGGTACAGATCCAGTAAGAGAAAATGCTGGTCCCTGGTCTGTAAAAATTCTTGCTGGAGGATTTAGTGAGTAAGATCACAATCCTTGATATAGACAGGAACTAAACTGAACAGAAGTTTGATATGAACATGCTGAGATAATCTCTCAGTGTGAGAAAATTATTATTATTATTATTATTATTATTAATAATAATAATAATGTCGTCATCATCATCATCATCATCATCCCCATCATTATCTAGGCTTTATTAAAAGAACCAGTGATTCATTTAACTTTTGAAAGAGAAACATAAAATGTCAGGGAGACAGAACAGGTTTCTTTTTGAAAATATTGGTTATACAAAGCTTTTCCACTTCCCACTGTGGTCTAAAAAGTAGGTTCCATATTTGTTTTGAATTCCTTTTTGTAATCTTCAGAGTTTTGGTGACACTGCAGCCTCCTCTGGTCACCAATACATTCTTTCTGTCATATCTGGCTTGTATGGCAGCTCACTTAGCCTTTCCCAGGGCATAAGCCCTTCCTCTGCAGCCCCTAGAGTCTCCCCTCACCCCTTTTTCTTGGAAAGCTGACCTGAATTCTTCTCCTAAAGGGAACACAGTGCAAACTGAGAAATAAAAAAACCCAACCTACTGTCCACCACAAGTCTTCTGTCTATAATTGAGAGAAGAGAGACCTAAAGTCCACAGACACAGTCAATTGCAGCAGTGTTTCATCATCCAATTTGGGGTCTTCTTTTCTCCCCAGACTGTTTATTTTTGGTTGGTTTGGGGTTGTTCAGTGTTGTTTTTTTCTGGGGGGGAGGGGGTGGCTTTTTTTTTTTTTTTAGTGAGAGATTCATGAAATGTGCATTATCCAATGTGAATTCAGTCTGGCCGTCAATCCACCTGCTGGATTACAAGTGCTGCCTTTCCAAGCACACAGTTGATTTTAATTACCTCTTCAATGAAGCTGAACAAATGGCAGCCAGGTCGCACCATCCAGCATGGTGAATAAGTTTTATGAGCTATGTTGCACATCACAACAATGTGTGCAACCAGCTTTCACAAAACAGCACACTAGCTCTCAGCCAGATACTACTTTTACTCTGGACAGTCCCAACTGCAGGTCTTCTTGCAAGGCTGTTGCATAAATTCAGCATTTACTGAATTGTTGGAAATGAACACAGGATTCTGTCCTAAATTTCAAACAGTGGTTGGCACATTTCACCTGTAGCACATGTGTGCCCTGTCTCACGGGAAACTCAACACTGCCCATGAAAATGGTTATCTAACTGTTGAGAGGCTAGAGCGGAAACAGCCTCCTACACCTTCCACATGGGTTTATTATGAAGGTAACGCCGGCACAGGTTGCTCATACTATGTTCCCAGCTCTGTGACACGCCTTCCATTAAGATATCTCAGAGACTCTTAAATTTCTCTTTTCCATTCGAAATACTTTCTCTGTTTCTGTATTTTCATTTCTTCAGTAAAACTCTTAGTTATTTGGTCACCACCAACGGCATACAGGCATAATTAGTGCTTGAACTGATCATAGAAGAGTGTTTAGAACAACAGGTGGGCAGTGTTGCTAGCAGTTATCTTCTAATCCAGCTTTCCAATAGAAAAGTGGTTTTCAAGGTTTCTCTCTGGTTTTCATGTAAGAGCTGCTAACAGTGAATCTACTGCTCAACAGTAAAAGTCATGCCAATTAGAGGTGAGGAAAAGAAATCTTCAGGTTTTCTGTCATGGAAAAGAAAGGCGCAAGGAGCAGGGAAAGGAGAGGGGAGAGAAAGCAAGAGAAATGAAGGGGATTTAATTTCCTGCTAGGTCTCACTGTACGGCTCAATGTTTCTTAGCAGTACAGCAATAATGTCGAGAGACTGCAGTGAGGATCAGGCCATGCTGCTAGGAAATGCATATGCAGGCAGAATATTGCCTGTGTTGAAACAGTGCCACAGGCAATCTCTAAGGTCTTCTCTGGGGTTTGACGATACTGTTCAGAAAACAGGCTTTTGCTTGCTTCTAACATAGATGTCTCAAGTTATTGGGACCTGGCTAGGGTTTACACACAGAGTCAAGCAGGTGAACGATATCCTGTCAGCCCTGATCCCAGAGCTGTGATAAAAGTAAAAATGGCACGTGAAAGTGACAAAGGAGAGGGGTGGGAAATAGAGAGGACGAAGTACATTGAATCAATTTGCTTTTGGCAATTTTGCCCGTGGTTTATAGAGAGGGTAAGGCAGTTAAAGGAAAGAATGTCACAAATTGAAGGGAGAGTGAATACTTGAAATCGGGAAAGGTAGTCTGGAACAATCTTCCAAATGAGTAAATGCAGAGGACAGCATGCTGACCTTTTACTGTACCCAGTGTCATCAGCAAATTGTACCTACATGCTGTTGTAACTTCATGTTATTAGTTACAATAGACCATACTTCTGGAGTGTTACTCTTGTGTTTCTTTTGTTGGCAGAAAATTTCCTCTTTTCCTTTTCCTCCTANCAGGATCAAGTTTCAAACTGCAGCCTGAGATGAAAAAAAAAAAAGGAATAATAAGGAAGGGCCCTGGAAGTAGCTTGTGGTTTTAAGGGCCTCCTAAGGAATTCCCAGTGTGGGCCACCTCCAACTGCAAATGCTTTATCTATGAATGCAAACTTTATAGTATCAGCTCTAATGTTATGTCTTCACAGAAAGGATTTAATAGCTTTTCAGTGGACGAATTATCAGACAATTCCTGCTTGAGTAATTTGTGCCTCAGACAATTAATGAGCCAAATCATTTGGAGAGAATCAGAAGGAACATATAGTTTTAACACTTTGAATCAAAATCAAAGTTCAGTTTGAGGTTTGGGTTAGAGATGTACCTAAACCACCACCCTTACTATAAATAACTCCACATTTTAGAGATGTTTGATGTAGGTTTGGATCTGATTTTGGGGTTTGAGCTCATTCCAAGTTTGTTTTTCTGTCATTTGATTTTCAGGAAAAGTAGGGCATATTACTCCTATAAGCAGGCAAATTTAATGACACTTATAAGTACACAAATTAACAGCAGGTATATCTCTTTTTCTCTGATTCAGTCTGAGGTAACACTGCTGTGAGTCTGAGGAGAGAAGGAAATAAAAGCCTAATTGTATCAATGGAAGAACTTTATAATAAATAACATTTACACAGCAATGAAACCGTTAGATGTTTTGTATTCCAACTAAGCTTTTACACTCACTGGTTGCTTTACAGGACCAGGATGTATGTCAGTATGTTCTACATCCTGCTGAGAGGTAAAAGTATTCTGATTTTAATAGATATGAGGACTACCTATATGTTAAGAAACTTTTACAAGAAATATGAGAATGAAAATTTGCAATAATGCAGACCTAAATAATGGGGAACTTCTGCCTCACCACTTTAATATTCAGGTGGGATAAGACCCCAGGATAGGTAGATCTTCGCAATGTCATGTTTTCACCTTGAAACCTGTAAGGTTTGACTGCTGCCTCTTGCTGTTTCTGGTATTTACCCTGACTTAAAACATCAGGATTTCTTCTTATTTTGCACCTTAGATACAGAAAACAAAGGTCAGTTTGACCACTTTGAGACACTGGAGATCAGCATCTTTTCAAGTGTCCAGAGCCTTATTCTTCAGTTGGTCTTGCAGACATTAAGCCCATTTAAAAAATATTTCTTTAGCTATTCCAAACTGGGTGCTGTCAGAACATGCTGTTCTCACTAATCCTTTAGCTAGAAGAAATGCACTTTTTTGAGGCACTTCAGTAACATTATATTGATGCACTTTTTAAAAGGTAAAGAATTTTTTCCTCAGAGAGCTTTCTTTTTACTGCTGGATAAGTGTGAATTGTGCCTAAAATCAACCATGTGGGTTTTTTATCTCTTTTTCTTTTAGCCACAGTCTTATACTGTAACAGACATTAAGTAGAAAAATGACAAAACCAGCATGCATTTTTCTTTGGTCTTTATCTGTGTTAACCCACCTGGGGAACTGTTTACACAAACCAAACAACAATAGTGATTAAGTAAACAGAATATCCATTTAAAACATGTGCTTCAGCTCTGTTTGTTGGTGTTCTGTTTTGGTTATATTTTTAACACAGAAAAATCACTTTCTTATTGGACATAAAATATCTGTATATGGAGTGAATATTGAAAAAACCCCAACAAAAGCAAAGGGAGCTGCTGGGAAACCTGAGTAGTTGAAGGGGCCAAATACTCACCAATCTCCTGGAAACAGTTTTTAAGTTGGCACACCTGCTAGCAGTGCCTCAAAGCGGGACAGGCAAGATCTATATATTCCTTGTTTTCAGTTTCTTTCCTGCTTGGCTGACTTAATATGGAGGTTTTGTGGAGGGATGTTTTTAATGGCAAGATTTCACAGGGTAAGAATGTAATTCGGGAAACAAAATTTGACGTTGGCATCTGCTAGAGCCATTCAGCCCATCCAGATGAATGAAAGCCTGACATGACCATGATGATGCTTTCTCTTACAATTTTATCTTAAAAACTTATACTAGTCTGCTGTTGTGAATGTTTCTAGGGATACAAATCTCTTTTCCATGGTCTAAATGGAAGCTGAATGTGACAACTGACAGTGATGTAAGTGTGAGTTTTAGGTAGATTAGAGCCCTGTCTGACCACTTCAAATTGTTTACTGTACTGAAAATTTAGAAAATCAAGAAAGTCCCAAACCAAACTCCACATACATTTGAAATACTGTCTACTGGAAACACTTGTTTACAAAACATCACACCTGCTGTTCGCATTTCATAACCTAGTTTATATCTACTGTGTAGATGCCATCAACATATTGGTTCATTCTGAATATTGTTTTAGGGAAGTGTTTTCACTCTTGACTACTTTATATGCTAATAAAAAGTTGTTTTTATCCTTTTTCTGCAATGTTCCATTGCAATCTTCAAATTCCAAAATGAGTCTTCTGACATGTCTCAAGATAATAAGAAGTAATGAACTTTAAATCCTCTTCTGTTGCTCATGTTGCCATGCTCTTTCTAGAAAGGAGAATGTTGTCAGCTTGCATTTCACAACAGTCCTTCAGGAAAACATGAGCGATATTTTATTCTTCATTTCTTAGGAGTGGAATTGGGAAGGCTGAAGATGTTTGAACTGCTTTTGGGGCTTATCTGTTTGCTACTGCCTTGGAGGCTTTTTTTCATACCTCTTTGGTTACAGTTCTGGTAAAGCACAGAAAAGAAAAGTTTCTGGACAGGTTTATGAATACACAGGCAAATTCCATTTTGTCAACAAGCTGTTCTAGAGAGAGATTATTACATAGTTTATATAGTTCCTCTGTTACCCTCAGATATGAAGAGACACAGCACTGCCGTATAGATGTTAAATAGTGAACTAGATTGCCTTAAAATTGGAAAACTTAAAAGAAAAAAGGAAGGATTATTTAGGATCAAATATGTATGTCAAAATACCATATTTTCATTTTTCTAGGCTACATTTTATAAGTTATGAATATATTTTGCTTAAAAGTTTTTTCCGGAATATAAACAATTTCCCTTTTGAAATAAGCATGTGTATGTGTTTTTACAGAAGGTTGTTAGCTAAACATATAGTTAAGCCTCAGTTTGTAGCCAGAAAAATATTACTTAAAGCTCATTGCACTTAATTCAGCTGGCTAAATCAATCAGCATTCAAACAGGTGAAGCCAGATTTGATCAATTTTTAAAGAAATGACTTGGATCCTGCATGAGACAAAGCCCTGCATTCTGTTTGTGTTTAATAAACTGTAATGCAAGGTCATTTGCTTAAATTTATTTTTGGCAACAGTTCTACATTTGAAAATTAAATAAACCCCCAAACCCGTTTCCTTAACGTCAGAACTTTTCTTGTGACAGAATTGCTGAAATAAGATGCTTAGATTCTCAACCAGATTTGGCTTTTATACATTATACCACCACCATATCAGGGTTATTTACAATGGAAGAAAAATGCCTGAAATTTTTTACCTTCCATTGCATTTAAAGTGATTAACTTTTTTCTGATTTGGAAGATGAACAAATTTGGAGGTATTGGAATTCTGAGTAGAATGAAATCCTTTTTGTAAGTTTCCCTTATAACACAGATCCTAAACCAGGCCAGCTGGTATGCTCTCATCTTGAAAGATGTCAGCACATCTCTTGGAATGCTTGAATGATGTACATGTACAAATAAACACTTGGATCTATCACACACTGGTATCAGCTCTGCCTCATCTTGTGGTCTGGCAGCTGTAATATTCTCCCCATCCTGTCTCCCCACCCTGGTTTGTTGAAATGCCTTAAGGATATCAAACTGCAGTAAGCCAGGTGCATCCATTGACTTGTACTTGGTGGATAGCAACGTGTGTTTTCCGTTGCTGCTGGTTTTTGTGATATGCTCCAGGCTAACTAGATGGAAATGACAAATGATTCAATGACAGTTCATGTCGGGGGTCTACAGACATCCGCAGTAACTTTCACACTTTGAAGTGACTCTGCTTACTAGTTAAAAAATGGCTTTTTCAGTGTACCTCAACTGTTCTCTGTTCCTCAAGAGGTGAGAATGCTATGACAGGCTCAATCTATGCTTGCATTGTAATGTGTGCTGGAACTTCAAAGGCTCTGCTGCAGCCCCTTTCCAGAAGTCTCAGTGCTATCCCATTAATCAACATTTTGTCAATCTGCCATTAATAAGGTGTCGTTAGTGGATCCATAAGGAAACCCCTAAACCAAACAACTTAGTAATCCATTGTGAGTGTAGATATTTACTACACTTAACTGACTTTTTGGCACACACATCTAACCTGAATTAACACCCAGGACCGCAAACCTCCACCTCCGATTGCACAGCACTGTTGCTTCTGCTATTGATCTGTTAGGGTTTGAGGATATGGCCTCCACACTAAGACATCCCAGTGTTTCTCCTTGATCTTTACAGCAATTCCATCTGGAGGAACTGTGAAAAGTGAACTAGATGACCATCACCAGCTGAGTCATGGTAACTATTTAATCCTTCCTAACAAAGAAGTGTTCAGCTGCAACTGCTATACTGACTATAGCATAGCTGATACCGTCAGACCTCCAGATTTGATTCTGAGAGTTTTCCAGATGCATGACACAGAAGGTGGTAGCAGTCAAATACAGACTTTCTTGTTGTCTCTCACAAGGGAAACTAGTTGCCACAAAGATAAGTGAACTGTTACAATTCCTTCTGCTTTCAGGAGCTATGGGGTATATTTTCATCATGCTTTTTAACCTCTTAAATATATTTCAGTGACTACTGGAGCACCTGAATCAGTCAGACACAGAAGATATTCTCTTAATAAAGGATTTGGTCTTACAGTAGTTCCTGTGGAAAGTCACTATTACAGTTTAGATTTGAGATTTAATCCCACTGCTAAAATCTTAGATTGTAAGAAAGTTTCTTGCTACCTACACCAGGAAGTTGGAGAAGAGCTGTAGTAGATGGTGATACGCAGAATACTGTTCTGAGAGGAAAGACCACTTCAGAAATGGGAAGCAGGAACTGGGAACCCAATGCAGAGATTGATGCTCTTGAAGGACACTGATGAGCTACCTTTCTGAAGCATTAGGCAAGGCAAGGAAGACTTACCAATGCACTGTGGAAAGCCATGTTTGCACGGCGTTACTCTGAGACAATAAAATTTCTATGTTTCCAAGGTGATTGAATCAACCAAATGTCTGCTTATGGCACAGTGAAAATAAGCAAGCCTGTGAGAAGATTTTGAGGGAGAAGCTAGTCACTTCTTCCAAGCGTTTTCTACCTCTTGGATGAATATTAATCAACTTTAGTAACTGTCGTATTGGGGAGCGTCAAACAACTGATGGTAGATATGAAGTTGTAAAAGCTCACTTGGTGAAATCTCTCTTTTTTTTTTTAATTGTTCTTAGAATTTTCTAAATACTACAGTAATTGCTTTTGCAAGGAAGGAATAAAATTAAAATATTCACCTATGGGATTTCGTGCTGATAGTTTCTTTAGTATAAAGTGGAAAAATTAGTTTGAAATATTTTTAATGCTTTATTAATTAATTGCCTGGAAAATTATTCATTAAGCTTTCATTTATTTCACTAATCTTGAGCTGCTGGTTCTTTGGCTCTTGGGATTCAGACTTGCAGAGTAGTTCTTCAGAATATGAAAATGTATAGGATATTTCTTGTTGTCCATGGATTATCTTTCTCTTCTCTAGCAGTCATCAGCGTATCATAAGCCTCACACCTAGTTATGCTGCAATAAATGATACTACAATCTATGAATGGATAATAGAACTTCTTTCTGTTTATTCTTTTAATTTATTCATTTTGTTACAGTCTTGTTTATTGCACCTGTTTCTTCTTAACTGAAAGAATCTGTACCTTTGGGGGTAATTGTCCTCTGAGTGGTTTGTGTTATTAATTGTTGTCAGTTAAATGATACTGAGATACACTAGCTCATATTTTATTTTTTTTTCCCTTTAGAACTCAATTCATACTCAAATCCAGTATAAAAGCAAAATAAGCACAACCTGTTGTACACAGGTTTCCCAGTTTTCACAGGTAAATTCTGAGCAGCAGTCTTCTTGTGTACGGCCATCATAACAAATGACCTTAAAATATATCTGTCTTCTTGTCCAAAAAGACCAGATCTACCTGTCTGCTGTTTCTTCTTCTTCATGGATGAAATTCTTGGGCAATTATAAAGCTTTTCAGAAAACAGTTTTGGTTTCCTCTGTTCTTGTCACAGGACTTTCTGTTCCATGCGGCTTTCTGTAGACAGCTGTCACGGGTTGAGGCTGGGTTGATGGACAGATCTTTCAACCAGTTGCGTTTCCTGAAATTTACATATTTAAGCCAGTGGAGACACAGGAAGTGTCCTTTTTCGGTTTGAACCTCCCGGCGGGGAGGGGGTGGATTTTGGCCAGGCTTCGTTCTCCGGAGCAAATTCCGGGGGGAATTTAGCCGGGTCACTCTCCAGAGCGGCCCCAGGCCTCCCCTCCCCCAGCCCTGGCGGGCATGGGCCCCAGGTGCCTGTGGAAGAGCCCCCTCAGAGTTGCGGGTAGGTTGGGGACAGCCGTGATGACTGCATGGCCGAGTCCGCCTGCTGGACTGCTGAGGAACCCCCCCTCCCCCACGTGGCCGTGAGGAGGCGGTGGGAGCTGATGGAGCTTTCCTGCAACCAACTCAGCCTATACTGAACTGTAAAATAACATCAAGTAACGAGCAGCATAACAGGAGCGAGGCTTTCGCCATCGTAAATCTCGAGAACCGAAGATTATTCATCATCATGGCATCTTCAGGGTCAGAGAGAAAGAGAAAATGAGTGAGGCCGAAGATGGCAGCGGGGAACAGAGGGCGGAGTCGTGCTTTCAGTGCACAGCTTAATCCTGCTTTCTGCAGACCGTGGTAAAGACTGTAATATCACAAACTGTTTTTCTCTCTAATCCATTTAAAGACATGGGGGGATGAGAATTCTGTGTGCAGCCTGTGAGGGAAACAAAGGTGACCACGCCAGGTTACCCAGGAGCTGTGAGAGGTTGTGAGAGACTTTCAAAATTTCTTGCGAAGAAGAGAGTTGTTGTTTTCAGGCTGGAATTTTGTCTATCCTTAAACAAGAATACCCCATGTGTGGCTCATGGGACAGTGTGGAAGAAATTGTGATTTCTTTCCTCTGAGAGAGAGATGTATTTTTTATGGCAGCAGATTTTCCGGGCGGGGGCTGTTGCTGGTGCAGTTTGGGAAAACCATGAGACGCAAAAGAGACCTCTATTTCCTCAAATAATAGAGAGAAACTTTTAAGAATTGTGAATGCATGGGATTGTGACCAAATCCCATGTTTTGTTATTATTTGTGCTGGAGGAAGTGGGGGGTGCTGGAGGAAAAGGGGGTTTTTGTCTTAATCTCTTATTTCATTTTACTCTTAACTCTGTTAGTAATAAACTTTCTTTCATATTCTTTAAGTTTGAGCCTGCTTTGCATTTCTTCAAATCTCCTATCTCACAGAAAGTAAGAAATACCAACTAAACCACTACAACCGCCTAGATCCAATTCACCTTTGATTTGAGTGATAATTCTTTATAATATTTTCTAGCACAAAAGCTGGAAATAGCAGACACTCTTTCCCCACAGTGCCTCATTATCTCAACTTCATTTGTATAATGACTTTTTTTTCAGAAGTAATCAAGCAGGCTTTTCAAATCCTAGTCCTACTTTAGGAGATAAACTGGTTCCCTATATTCATGACTAAAATGCAATTGCCATCAGGATGGATTTTCATTCTGAGGAGGGTATTGCAGTGACCATTGAGGAAAATTATGATTTTGAATTCACAGTTGAGCCTTTATGCTTCCATAAAGTGATGCAAGATTTTAAAGATTTTAAGTTTAGAAGAAAATGTCCCTTAACTTTTATAGCTGACCACGCAAGAATAATTAGAAGCTTCCAAGAATTCATGTTATTTACTGTGAATTGAAGAAGTATCAAGACACCACATCAATATACTAATAGCAATAAATATTGAAGAAATAAGGATAGATTGAAGAAATTGAAGATGAAGGAACTTCATGAAGTTCAACAAGGAGAAGTGCAGGATCCTGCATTTGTGGAAGAATGATCCCATGCACCACTGTATGCTGAGGAACACTCAACTGGAGAGCAGCTTTGCAGAAAAGAACCTGGCAGTCCTGGTGGAGCCAGAAATGTACCATTGCAGCAAAGGCTGCAAATGGGATCTTGTGCTGTAGTAATGTACTTCCAGCAAGTTGAAGGAGGTGATTCTTCTCTCCTCACCACTGGTGAGGCCACACCTGGAGTGCTGGGTTCAGTTCTGGGCTCCTCAATACAAGAGAGACATGGACATACTAAAGATTGTCCAGCAAATGGACAAAATGATGATGAAGAAAATGCAGAATTTCTCCAATGAGGAAAGGCCAATATTAAATGACAACGTTTATGTAAGCTCTTCTGTTTAATTCTGATCAGGTTTGAAGGGCTGAATGTCCTTGGTACTGCAGTTTGGCTGAAGACAAGTATTTCTTACTTTTTTTTTCAACAGCTGCACTGTCAATCAGTTTCCATATTCTTTACCTGTTTTCATGCCTATTGTACAGGCAACAATGTTCTAATTCATAGAAAATCAAAGCTCCTCTGGGTAAAGGAGCATCTTTGGTCAAGCTCTCTTTGCTAGATTTCAGGGTATCTTGGAACTGGATGATATTTTGCCACCAGAAAAATGAAGGCAGCTTTAACTCTCAGTTTTTCCTTGATGACCACTGTACAATTCTTGTCTCTACCACTCAGTACATATCCTATGCTGATGACACACAATTAGATGATCTTCCCTTTCTGCAGCTTAAGATATTTGACATGATCGCAATTTGCGCTGAGTTACTCTATAAACTAGCCTGGATGCACTCTCAGCAAGACATTCTTATTAAGGAGCCACCTTGGACTCCTTGAACAAAAGACCTGATGTAACAATATATTTTGATGATTTGCACTTATCACTTATTCAGCAAAGGGGACATAACCTATGTGTTTTTGGGCTTGGTTTTTTTGTTGCCTTATGAGTCGTTAAATTACAACCGCTAATACTCAACTATATTACCTCATCTATCTGAAATCCTCATAATTTGTGTGAATGTGATTAAAGAAATCCCTTACCCCTGAGGCTTTTGAATGAGTTTGTTTCATTTTGCTGACTGATAGGAGTTGTCATATTTAATCTAACATCAAAAGTGAGGAGAGGCAAAGCAGAAGCAAAACAAACTATAATTTTGTTTCGAGGTTGAGTAGAAAATTTGTAAGTTACGTGAGTACAAATAATTATGCCTCTTCACACTTGTTGAGATAGAGAGGCATTTTATTCTTGGGAGATTTTGAACAAACAGATGCCACGCTGGGGTGGATTGCTTCAATGGGTGGCCTGGTTCCATGGGAAGTACATAGCCTATAGGTAAAACTGAAGGGAACAGAAACATTAATTGATTTATTTTAATTACAAGGTACATCTGTTTTCCCATCTTGGCTGTGTTTAACAGTTATTTCTGAGCACTTAAAATCATGCAGCTAGACATATCTTTAGAAGGCTGCAAACAGAAATTAGGAATTTTCCCCTTTACATTCACAAAATTTTGTTCACTTTATTTCTTGAAGTCATTATTCTTAATTGTGGTTACTGATGGATGATAGGAGGATAATAACTATGGGTTAGATTCTCATATGGTGTCACTTTGCATTATTTTGTCATGACAGAGGATTTGAGTTTTAGGATGGTAAACCAACTGAAGGTAGTGGAATTATCTAACCTCATCAGCAATGCCTCCTCAGACTATGTATGGTAATGCTTCTGAAAACAAAGCAAAATGCACAATTATAAGTAGCCAAGAGGTTTTTATTGCAGATGGACTGAGGTAGATGGTCCAGCTACCTGTTTATATTGCAGCAGCAAAACAGCATCATTTCAACAGAAAACTGGAAGTAGAGATTTATCTTGAATGATGGCTCCTTGCTTTAATGTAATTAATTATGATTATAATGCTAGGACCTAGAGGCTTTGAAAAAAATGTATCTCAGAATTGCTCTGAATTACTTGTTGAATAGAATAGAGACAAACAAGGCAGAGAATAGGCTCAACTGCAATAAACAGCATGAACTATGCAACAACAGCAGATGCCAGTGATGTGTTGGTTGTGGGGGGGAATATGTGGTGAGGGGATGAAGATTAATTAAAGGAAATGGGATGAAGGGAAGGGAAAAAAATGAAAGAAAAGATAAAATAAGAAGAGGATAGAACAGCAGATGTAATTAAGGAGAAGAAGAAAGGAGACCTGTGCCAAACTCGTCACTTTCTCACTACTTCTGAGGTGTCTTATTTGCACTTTTGCAGCCATTCCTCACAGATCTTTCCCCAAGGTGAGTTTCCCAAATCCAATGATATGTCCCCAAAATGTTAAAGGTTCTGGGGGAGGAAGCTGAACTTTGTCTTGACTGCTTTTCATTCATTCCTTTTTTCACCCTAATTTTGCTGCTGCTTCTTTTAACTTGTCAGTTTATCTAATCATGAGTCTCAGTTTCTCCAGGTGTGGAAACAGCATTAACATCTAAAGATGAAAAGGCTATAAAAATGCTCGATCATTCTTGTTCATGTCAGGCTTTGCAATGAAACTGTTTTCTCACTTGTCACCTGTCTGTGCTTGTTCTTCGTAATCTTTTTAATGAATCAGTTATCATCAAACTGAGCTTTGAGATGAGCTCAGTAATATACATTTTTGGTTTTAAAGAACTGAAGGTGAGGATGACTCCATCAATGGAATGCTTTTAACATTTTTTTTAGGGGCGTCTATGGCTACTGGTGTTATAAGCTTTAGGCTAGAGTAATCAATATGCAGCTGCTGTTCTCCCATCTAACCTTATCTGAAACTGCAACACAATTCAGATCAAAAAGAGACCTGGTAATTTTACAATGGATGAATAATCTCTCAAGTTCTTTAAATTTTTCAGCCCAATACTCGCAGTTAAAATCTTTAGTCTGGCACAAAAATAAAGTCGTAAAAGTTTTCTAGGTAAAGACTTGTGGCAAAACCTTTCTGTCTACAGGAAGTAAACTTGTGATCTCCATACTAAGCATGCTATGATAAGCTTCTTAATTGCCACTTGAAAATTAATGAAATATATCATTAATTACACATCTTTAAAGAAACCCACATTTAAAGGCTTTTACCTGGAAATACTTTGTAAAGCCTCTTTTCCCAATGTAGATGGGCACACAGTTTTTTTGAGCATGATTTTTGTGTAAGACAAGTTTCCCAATACTAAGCTTAAATTATAAAAATAAAGGAAAAAGGCAGGGCCAGCAATAGAGGAATTATTTTTATTGCTACAATTACTGGAATTTTTCAGCTTCTTATTCCTTGAGTTTGATATTTTTGCTTTGCTGGCCTCTGAATAACCCCAGAGCACATCTAAATGTATCTTTTTTCACTTTTCAACCTAAATCATAGTAGTTATGAGAGGAAAATTTTATACATGAAAAACTGAGACTCCTATTAAATTTTATAAAGTATGTCCTTTTACTCATCATAAACCACACCCTTAGCCAACTAATCTTTACATTCTGCATATTTTATTATATAGGCTCTGAATTAAAAAGTTAGTTATGCTTTAATAAAAGAAAGTTTAGTAACTTAAAAAAGAGGCAGACTTAAGCTATGTGAATTGTATAGTTTATCTGAAATGGTGCCAGTAATCTTTCGTTTTCTGGGATCACAATGACTCATTGTCTGCACCATAAAATCAATTATTCAGAAATACAGCAGGTTTTAGCATAAAAAAATTAAAAAGTGATGTCTAGCTGGATTTATGGTGTTCACTTCAAGTCACCTGATCTGGGTCAGCAGCAATAGTTTTCTGACCCTCTAGCCGGTATGGCCAATATTAAACGCATTGTTTCAAGGCTGAAGAACTGTTTGAAAAAGAGGAGCTGCTAAACAGCAATTCCTTCCTTCCACTTTCTCTGCCACCCATCTTACTTGGACGGATAACTCACGTTTTTCAACAAGACTTTTTCTCTTTCATAGCACACCTATTATTGCTGGACTGTCGTAGGTTGACCCTGAGTCTGATGGACAGATCTCTTGACCAGTCATGCTTCTCGAAATTTCCATATTTAAGCCAGTGGAGACACAGGAAGTGTCCCTTTTTCTTCTGCTTAAACCTCCTGGTGGGGAGTGTGCGGGAGGGGGAATTTGGCCGAGGCTCTTCGGAGCGGCCCTGGGCCTCCCCTCCCCCGGCCCAGGCGGGCATGGGCCCCGGCCCCGGCAGGCACGGGCCCCGGCTCCGGGAGAGTCCCCTCGGAGCCGTGGGCAGCAGCTGCTGCTGCAGAGCCGAGACCGTCTGAAGCCACTGCTGAGGAACCCCCCCACACGGCCGTGAGGAGGCGGCGGGAGCTGACGGAGCTTTCCTACAACCAACTCAGCCTGTACTGAACTGTAAAATAACATCAAGTGCAAGCAGCATAACAGGAGCGAG